>PVIU01025094.1:0-24333 GCA_004026605.1 Ondatra zibethicus
GCCCTCTACAGGCCTGAAACCGGGCAGGGAAGCGTGAGTGGGCGCCATCTTAACTCAGGGCAGAACCAGGCGCTTGAACCTGTAATACTAAGAGAGGAGAGGCTGGCCGCCATTTTTTTGAGCGTGAGGGCACTCGGGCCGAAGCCAAGGTAGGGGCCATATTTGTTGAGGGTAAAAGTCGGCCCAGGTCAGTTAATTTAAGCGGGAAGTGGGACAGCTCAAACTCTCTAATTCTGTTTGCTGTTATGATCATGACCCCACCCCCCACCCCTCGCGCCTTGGTTCTTCTACCCAAAAGGCTTCTGCCTTATGTTGAAACTCAGATAACTGAATTCTGCCTCGACTGAGAAAGTTAACTCCTGTGGAGCGCTGGTAGCTAGTATAAACTAATTTACAGGTTGAGTTTGAAGCCTCGTACCTGTATCAGCAATACTAAATGTCACAGCTTTCAGCAAATTTAATTACCATTAGGACTCATGCACCAAGAGTCAGTAAACTGAGACTCAGAGAGAAGAAATAATTTGCTCAAAGTAATAAATAAGTTTACTGTCCACTAAAACCAGATCCTTAGCTCCTTGCATCCAAATCTGGGTTCCCTGGAACCATTTTTTTTTTAAACTTCTTTAACAGAATGAAGATATTCTGAGATGAATCACTCTGTGCCCTGAGGAATGGGAAGTGGAGGGAAGGGAGTAGGGAGGGAGAGGGAGGAGAAAGAGGGGGAAGGGAGAGAGAGAGCACAAGAGCCAGGAAGAGAAGGAAGCAGAGGGGGAAAGGAAGGGGGAGGATACATGGATATGGAACAGTGGTTACTAATTGTAGAGCAGATTATCCTGCTGGGGACTCTGCAGTTACAAGTTTTTTTTGTACTGGACACCACTAACTCCAGACTTATAGGGTGAGACTTTTACCTGCTATATTCTGTGGTCCTGGAGGACCAAATGGGTGACCTTGACCGACAAGCTTAGGTGCTCAATCTGAGAGAATGGGCTAGTACCTATCCTATAAGACTTTTGTGAGGATGACCTGAAATATTTTTAGGAAACCTGTCAATTATAATTCTATATGTTCACATCTTTCTTCTCATTCCCCATAACCTCAAACATTCTTTCTTTACAAACTGGCCAGAGTCAGAGCTGTGATTTGAGCCCAGGTGTTTCTGAACTCCAATGTCCTAAGTGGTTCAGACAGGCTATATTCCCCAAGTGTTCAGATCTGTTTCCACCTAAGAACTTATAATTCAGACGTGAGATCTGTTATTGCTGGGAGAGGAGGTGTCATTAGCTTCCATGGTAAGTTACACATACTCCAATCAATAACCCCCATCCATGCTCATACAAGCAACTCTAATGAAACTCAGTGGTGAGAAAAGGGACATGAAAGTAGGAGAGAGACTAGTTAGAAAGAACAAAGGAGTCATCAGGAGTGCATCAAGACAAGAGAATGTAATGGGAGGTGATGAATATGATCATAACAAACTATACATGTATGAAATGTAAAAACAAAAGCAGAAATCAAAGAAAGATATCAAGCCTAGTGTAGATAGCACAGAACTTTAATGCTATGATCACCAGACTCAATCTTTAAGCAAATGTTTCAAGGTGGCTGTGATAGGATTGCAGGACTGGAATTGTGGAGACCTAGATTCTAACTACAACTTATTCTTCCCTTTTAACACTTACAAAAATGGAGGAGAGAACTGAAGAACCTATAGGAAGTTCCCATTTGGATTAATCCCTTGTCCTACTCAGTAAGATCATGTTTGAGGATTATGAGCTTAACCTTTGGTGAACCTGAAAACTGAGAATAGAATCAATTATACAAAGGAAAAACTGTATCGGAAGTTGTTTTTCTGCTACTGGAGCATATTCATGGTTAGAGACAGAGAGGCCATTGCCCCGTTTTTCTCTTTGTGGGTTTTCTTTCCATCAACTCCAGAAGTGACATCACCCCCATCAGCGGTTTGGGTTCTCTGGAGCCATCTCCTTGGCAACAGTGATCCAGCCACAAAGACAGCATTATTACTTCTTTGGACAAGGGCATTCTGCATGGCTGGAAGTCATTTGTGTCCAGATGCTTTTGATTTGGCAGGAACCCTCTGAAGTTGTAGCAGCTCAAGGCAGTAGAGTTACTATTACTAATAGCAAGAATAAATTTTGCAGATTAAAACATTCACATTGCTCTTTGTAGTAGACTTTTTTTTCTTCCTGACACTAGGAAGTTGACGAGGATGATTGCCCCACCCCCATACAGATGAGCAACACTACAGTTTGGATCCAAAGTTCCACATATCAAAGTTTAGTCACAAGCCTGTGATGCTATTAGGATATGGTGGACCATGACAACTTGTTTGCAGTTCTAGCAGTGGAGTCCAACTTCTCCTATGCCCTCGATGGAAGAATAGTTCTCCTTTGTCAGGGAAGGTTGCCATTTTCAATGGAGCCTGCAGTTTCTAGAAAGGCACACATGAAGAAATGAAGAGGAAGGGGGCACCAGCCTAGCTAGCCAAATCAGCTCCAGTGATCAACTGAGTGACAGACGCCACAGCCAAATCCCCTTGACGTTCTACTGGGAGATAGTATAATCTTTAGGAGGTAGAACCTACTTTAAGGAGGGCAGGTCATTGGAGGCATGCACTTGAAGGGGATAACAGGATTCTGATGCCTCCCTTCTCCCTTAGTATTTGCTTCCTGGCTATCAGCAGGGGAGCAGCAACCTCCCATGATGTACTGTGCCACCACACTGTGGCTAAATAACGATGGACTAGTGCCTCAGAAACCATGCATCAAAATACACCTTTCTTCTTTATGAGTTGATTATCTCAAGCATCTTTCCCTCACGGTGGAGAGAGTTTTAACAAGAGAAAATTATACTCAGAGAGGAAAAAGAGATTTGCCAAGGGCTATATCTACTTTTTTAGATTTTTATTTAAGAACAATTTCAGACTTAAAAAATATTGCAAAAGAAGTATAAGAAAGCTAAGTATGGTGGTACATACTTGCAGTCCCAGCACTCAGGAGGCTAGGGAAAGAGGATTATGAGTTTGAGGCCAATATTGACTATTTTGAGGTCAGAGAAACGAGAGAGAGAGAGAGAGAGAGAATTGTTCATATTTACCTTTATCTAACTCCCTGAAATATTCACATGTTATACAAACATAATACAGCTGTTGTCAAATATAAGAAAAAAAGAAGTTTCACTGATACAATACAATTTACTATAGATTTGATTACAAGGTACTCAGACTGCTCATTGATTTCGTTTTTTACAGGTCCTTGATTGTATAAAGGGCGACACAGTACTTTACTGTCACATCTTGTTCCTCTCCTCTAGTAAATGACATTTCTTTATTTTTCATGATAGCTATAAACTTCCTAAAATTTTATGCCAGGTATTTTCTGGAATGCTTTTCAATCAGGTTTCTGTGATCTTTTTCATGATCAACTATAGATGATGTGTTTATAGTTAGAATATTACAAAAATGAGATGCTATGCTCCTCTCAGGGTGTGAAAAAGGAGGCATGTTATGTCGATATATCTTACTGAGTGGGATAGAATCTCATATTTTAGATGAGGTTTTCATATGCCAAGGTCACTACAATAAAAGTATTATTTTTCCTTTGTCATTAATAGGAATCTTGTGGGGCCAGGTGGTGGCGTCACATGCCTTTAATACCAGCACTTGGGAAACAGAAGCAGGCATATCTCTATGAATTCAAGGCCAGCTGGTCTACAAAGCAAGTTCCACACAGCCAGTTACACAGATAAACCTGTCTCAAAAAAAAAAAAAAAACCAAGAAAAAAATAAATACTCTTATGGGAAGTTATTTGAACTATTTGAGATTTCATAATCTGTTTTTCATGCTTCTACAGTAATTTAACCATGTGTGTCCAAATCTTACCCAGTGCCACTATAGGCAAACAATTACCACACAACCATGATAGCCTGATTTGAATCCCGTGAAAGTCTAATGCTGCAGCAAGGCTCCTGTGCAGAGGTGGGAGGCAGAGAGAGGAGAGTCCCTGCAAGGGCACAGGCCAGCTAGCCTCACGAACTAGCAGCAAACAACAAAAAAAGACCCTGCCTCAAGATGGAAAGCAAAGACAGACATGGGGGTTTTCCTATGATCTCCACATGCACACCGTGACACACACAACACACACACACACACACACACACACACACTCTTCTATATAAATACAAAACAGTTAAAAAAAAAAAAACAACCAAGACAGTGTCATTTGCCAGTTGGTGATTTTGTATTTCCATCCTTTTCTCTCTATTATTGAAAGTTATTTATTGAAATTTAGCTCTAAGGAAGAACTTTCTCATCATCCCTTCTTAACCATTTATTCAATTACTGTCTTAGGATTTCTATTACTGTAAAAACGATACCATGACCATGACTCTTCTAAAGGAAAACTTTTAGTTGTGGTGGCTTATAGTACAGATGTTTATCATTCATTTTTATCATGGTAAGTGAGACATGGCAGTGTGCAGGCAGACCTGGTGCTGGAGAAGTTGCTGAGAATTCTACATCTTTATCTGAAAGCAACAGGACGTGAAGTGAGCCACTGGGTGTGGGCTGAGCATATGAGACCTCATAGTGCCCCTCCACAGTGCCATACTTTCTCCAACAAGGCCACGCCTATGCCAAAAGCCACACATAAAAGTGCCACTCTCTATGAGTTTATGAGGGTCAATTACATTCAAACTACCACAATTACCTATTTTCATTAGTAAGGTCTTACATAAATTTCTTTAATTTTGTGTGTTAAAGTCAACTGCTATTATCTGTCTAGTTGCACAAATTGCCCTAGATCTGGGCAAGCTCTTCTAACCCCAGGCTGTGCCAAGCCAAGATCAAACACCAGCCTGTTTGATACCAAGGTCAGAAGTATTCTGGAAGACCTCCTTGTTCTGAAGAACTCTTTGCAGTTAGACCGCAACATCCAACATTCTTATTGAGAGATAGCTTCCAATTATCACCCACTTCCTTTTCACAGTATGCTGGTTTATCAGCACTATAATAAATCCAACATCTAGCCTAAGGCTATGCACACGGTAAGTGTTATTGCCAGTCTGTTAAGTTAATTCCAGTCCCGGCTTCTTCTCAAGATGATATGAGCAGGTTGGATGTAGTTCACAAAGACTTATATATCTGAAAAGAACCAAAAGAGAAAAACTCAAAGTATCCTCACATAAATAAATAAGGAACTGAAAATCCTGTCTGTTCTGATTTGATTAGTATATCTTGTGTACATGTACTGAAATACACTTATGAATACAATTATTATGTTAATTTAAAATAAAGTTGAACAATAGGAAGGGGATGAGAAAACACCCTTTTATGAGGAACAGGATAAGATTGTTGGGAAAGCATCAATGTAATATGACATTACACTTGGCTTGTGTCCTAGTTTGCTTTCCATTGCTGAGATAAACACTATGACCCAATTTGGGGGCAGAAAAGATTTATTTAGCTTATACTTCCACATCACAGTCCATTATTGAAGCAAATCTGGACAGGAATTCAAGTAAACACTAAAGAAGAAGGATACTTACTGATTTGCTCATCCTGCTTTCTTATATAATCCAGGCCAGCATCTGCCTGGGTTGGTAACACCCACAGTGGTCTGGGCTTTCCCACATTGATCATTAATCAAGAAAATGCTCAACAGACTTGCCCACTACAGTCCAGTCTGATGGAGGCAGTTCCTCAGTTGACATTCTCTTTCCTCAAATGACTCTAGATTGTATCAAATTGACAAAAACAAACAAACAAAACCCAACTAGTTAGCATCACTTGCCAATTCAACCTTCTGGGCTCTTGTATTTTATTTTGTTTTATTTTTACCGGTGTACTGAATGCATTGCATCACAGCACCAAGGCCTCTTCAACTGAGAAATTCCATGAATAGTTGAAATGAGCTGCCAGGACTTGAGATTGCTGAATACTCCAAATGTTGACCCAAGTGCACTGAACCCTCACAATAGCCCCATGAAGGAATGCTTATGTTCCAGATTTACAGTTGACAAGTTGAGGGGAGGAACAACTTTGACTGGTCACTTAACATGTCAGCATCAAATGTGTCTCTTTGGCTTAAGGATCATTTGCAGCTAAAGGCTGCAATAAGATCAGCAAGATAAAGGAAGGATTACTTACATTCCCCCTTTCCTCCTAATATCAAAGCATAAGCATTCCTTTGTGATGGTCTACTGTCAGTTCTCAATGACTTGCCATCCCCTGAAGGCCAACTCTCCTTTCTTTTTATTAAAACAACTCACTGGCCCACACTTCCCTGAATTTTACTTCTTTTGTATAAACTCTTGTACATGTAACTGTTAATAAAACATGGCATTCCCTTTTTTCCCGTTAATGTGTCTTTTGCTAGTTCAAGTCATTGATCTCTTGGCTACTGAACCTGAGAAGATAAAGTATTTTCCTCCCAGCCATCATGCAAGCAGCTAAACAGCAAAGCTGGAATTTGAGCCCAGATTTCACTCTGAAGCCCATGCTCACTATTAAGTTACATGACCTTTCCTTTTAGTGGGCTGCTCAAATCTTTTTCCCCAAGCAGCTGATTTAAATATTCATAATTACACACAAAAGAAAAAAATCTTATTTTATTAACATAAGAAAAATAAAAAATCAGGATAGGGATCAAATTCCTGTGATCCAGGTTTTGGAAAAAGATCTCTTCCCTATAAAGGGTAACCTGAATAGAGCAAAACTGCACTAGTGCTACTTTTTGAGGCTCATGGAAAGAAAACAAAACCTCCAATTGGATGCCAACTGTTTAACATTACTTACAAAGCCTGTGTCTCATTCTTTAATGTATGTGGTATGGGCAACAAGATATGTGCTATACAGTATTGAACCTTGTGGGAGTGGGCAATTCTTGGTTTTGTATGAGAGAAAGAAAATTTACCCAGACTGTCGTTGAACTCACTGAGTAGCTTTGACCTTAATTTAAGGTCCTACAACCTCGACCTCCCAAATACAGTCCTGCACCACTAGGCCCAACTTTGTTCTGCATCTCTCTCTCTCTCTCTTTTAGGTTTTATTTATTTCATATATAGTGTTCTGCCTGCATGCTAGAAGGGGGCATCAAATCTCATTACAGATGCTTGTGAGCCACCATGTGATTGCTGGGACTTGAACTCAGAACCTCTGGAAGAGCAGCCAGTGCTCTTAACTTCTGACCCATCTCTCCAGTCCCTGTTTTTCATCTCTTAGTACTTCCTCAAAACAGCCCTGAGAGAAGCCTTTTTTTCCATTCTTATTGGGATAAAGAAACTGAAACTCAGACCTATGAACCAATTTTTGTCAGAAGTCATGGAGCAAGTTCATGAACTTGAGCTTCAATTCCTGTTCTTCAAAAGCTGACACTTGTAAACGTCATAAAACATAGAGAGACACAGATACATAATGAAACTAAGTTGATGAGCTTCAGTGTCAAAGGCACATCTCAGGATATCTAAAACCAGAAGATGGCCAAAAGCCAAAATTTCAGAGAATGCTTATAATCATCATCCACAGCCCTTTATTAAATATGTAAAATAACAATTGCTCTAGGCAAAGAAGGATAATCAAGTCAATAAATTGCCTAGACATTTTGCAGATTAAAAGAAGAACATAGAGTCTGTGAGTCGCAGAAGTGGGTGGTAAATATCGCCTGCTCCTTACAAAGTGAGCCACAGCAGAGAATAGTGATGGCCCTTAGCCGTCTGTTATACTGTGAGCTCCTGGAGACTAACTTTATGTTGAACCAATTTTATTTCCAGAAAGCTTACATCTATGTAACCATTGCCACAATAGGATATCATGTATTCCCTGACAAAAATTGAGGGAATAAAGAAGTAATCTCAGTCTTTGGTGTCCAATAAAGTAACTACCAGCTACACATGTCAAGTGAAACATGCAAGTATAACTTTATGAATGAGTGACTTAATTTCTTTTTCAGACAGGGAAAGTCTCCCATTGTAGCCCAGACTGGCCTGGAACTCACTATATAATGATGACTGGACTGGAACTCACAGCAATCTTCCTGTCTCTACCACTGCATTGCTGATATTTCTTGATGTGAGACATCTCACCATTATTGATTTTTTTGAGACAAGGTCTTCATGTATCCCAGGATAGTCTCAAATGCATAAGGTCAAAGATAACCTTAATCTTCTGATCATCCTGCCTTTACCTCCTGTATGCTAGTATTACAGGTTTATGACATCAGTCCAGTTTATATGATGTTGGGGATTCTAAGCCAATGCTTCATGTATGTTAGGAAAGAACTCCACCAACTAAACCATATCCCTAGCCCTGAAGTATTATATTGTACATAACTAGCCTAAGTCTACCTAGCTATAGTAAGCAACTAACTATTATTTTAGCATAAAGAGAAAAGATTTCCCTCACTTCTAAAAGTTCCCCAGTGACCTAGTGGAAATCATTCTCCATATTAAGGATTTGAGTGTCCATGTAACTGTAATGCACCATGTGTTCTGTAGGCAGAGTTTTTCTGTGTCTTGGCAGCTGCTCCCAAATATCCACAGAGGTTTAATATAAATTATAAATGCTTGATCAATAGCTCAGGCTTATTACCGACTAGTTTTTACAACTTAAATTAACCCATTTATATTAATCTGCATACTGCCATGTGGTTTTACTCCTCTTTCATCTTGCACCTCCTGTTTCCTCTCTGTGTCTCACTGGGGACTCCTCTCTCTCCACTCTTCTTCTTCCCAGAGTCCTTAGTCTGTTTTCCCCACGTAACCTTATCCTGTCCAGCTATTGGCCAGTCAGCACTTTATTAAACCAATCACAGTGTATTTATATCGTGTACAGACAGATTATTCCAGACAAAGCATGTTCTCTTTTGTGTTAGTCTCCTCTGAAGAGGAGGGTCTTTTACTTCTGCATTCTGGGGTCTATCACAGTTCCTGGAAGATGGTGAGTATTCAGGAAATGTTGCCGAAAGCATGAATGACTCAGTCATAACCAGAAGGAATGACCGGAATCCATAAACAGTCTTTTGCTCTCACATAATAAAAATCAGCAATATAAAGGCCCCCGTGAAGAACAGCAACAAAATCTCCTGATATACCCATGGAAAACTGAATTAGTTCCAGATGGGGTCAGTGGTTTGTCCATGATCACTGGAAGCCTAGGGCATGGATCAGATTCAAAGTGTTCAGACTCTTAAGCATTCATCTTTCTTACTTCATAAAACAGATGCATACACACCTATTTCTAACGGGTGCGCACAGTGATTCCCATGATGCCGCAGGATGCCTCCAAGATCTCACACTGCCTTTTTAGTCCTCTAGCTCACATACAGAAAACACAGAAACAGCAGCAACTCATCCTGTTTCAAATGTTTCCCAAACCCAGCACTGGGCTGACTACAACCCTAGGATGTGCATTGAGCTTCTCATCAGAAGACAAAGCTCACTCTACCTGATCCAGCTCTTCACTCACTAGAGAAAGAACAACTCTCTATTGTCTTGTAATGTCCTCCTTGAAAATTGGTTAAGTAGCAGGGAGAGAAGAGGGAACTGCCATGTGCCACAGGCCTTGAGTGTGCCTGGGTGCTTCACAACGCCTCTCTGCAATGGTAGGAGATAAGTCTGCTCCTCTTTTTACAGGTCAGGTTAAGCCAGTTTAGATGCCTGTCTTAAAAGCCTGTAGTTGGAAAGCTTGCATTGGAATCTGTATTTCTCTGTTTCAAAAAAAAAATGTTCTTTGTAGAGTGACCTGTTATTTAGAAGCCAGACAAATAGATTTTCTGTTGACATTTTAAGACTCAGCTTTCATGTTCCATTGGTTGCCAAGAAACTCAGGGTAGAGTTATGTGTCAATTAATAATATAGCTTTTTTTAGCATAAGTTTTCTTCATTAACAAATAAATGGGAAAGATTAATTTTAAGTGTATATGAGTATGCAGGGTTTCATATAGGGGCCTTGAGTACCAGCCTCAGCACCCCATCAGGGTCCAGCTAAGATTCGCTATAGCAAGCAAAAACCTGGCTAGTTGGATCTGAGGGTAAATGGTATGTCTCCTTCTGGTGTTAGCTTTTGTGTCAGGAAGGATACACAAGTAAAGAGGTCATGTAGCCTTCCTCTGTGGTTATGGAGAATCACTGAGGCCCGCTTTGTGGCTGTGAAGTCCCTGTATGAAGTTCTTAAGAGGTCATTTTCTGAAGCCATGAATGTGAAACCTGACTTCAAGATGTTAGAGGTTCCAGAACCAGGAGACATCTGCCAGGAACCATTACACACAGGGATTAGAACCAACTCAAGAAAGAGAGGCTGTATCTTGCAGGCAACAAAGCAGAGCCATTTGAACCATTTGATATTAGGAATCATGGAGCTACAGGATTTGGAGCATGTCCTGCTGCGCTTTGGCCTTGCTTTGGTCCAGTATTTTCCTACTTTGTTCTAATTCTTCCTGTTTGGAATGGTAATGTATATTATGTGCCATTGTATGTTGAAAGTATGAGACCTGCTTTTTATTTTATAGGGTTACAGTTAAGAGATCTCCTAGAGTCTCACAAGAGGCATTAGACTTGCAAACGTTGTGGAGATTGTGAAAGACTATGGAACTTTTGAAAAGTAGGACTAAATGCATTTTACATTGTGATAGGGCCACAGGCCAGTGAAGGGAATGTGGCAGTTTGAATGAGATAGCCTCCCTAAGTCTTAGCACTTCGATGCTTGGCCCCTATTTGGTGGCTGTTAGAGGAAAATAAGGAAGTGGCCTTATGGGGGAAGTATGTCACTGGGGGTAGCTTATAGTTTCAAAAGACTCTTGTCATTTTTAGCTGGCTCTCTCTGCTTTCTGTTTGTGGTTCAGGACCCCATGCTAGGCAAGCTTTCTACCACTGAGCTACTACATATTCTCAAGCCTTATCTTTTATTTTTGAGATAGTATTTCATTAAATTGCCCAAGCTGGAGTTGAGCGTGGGATCTGCCTGAGTGACTAGAATGAGAGACATTTCTGTATCTACCTTTTCATTCATAATGTCAGGAAACTCAAAAAGGAACTGCTGCCTAGCTCTGATCTGTTCTTGTTTTTTTTTTTTTTTTCTTTTTTGAGACAGGGTTTCTCTGTAGCTTTGGAGCCTGTCCTGGTACTAGCTCTTATAGATCAAGCTGGCCTCGAACTCACAGAGATCCACCTACTTCTGCCCCCTGAGTGCTGGGATTAAAAGCATGCACCACCACTACCTGGCTCTATCTGTTCTTTCACCACTTTAAGTCCTATGCATCTCAGGCAATTCCTCTGTGGGATTCATGGTCCATTGGTGTCTGTACAATTTAGTTAATTATCCACAAATTATTATCTAAATTAAAGCAGAATCTTAATAGGCAATCCTTAATATCCTTATCCTTGTCTGGGAGAACTTCATCTCTTGGCAAGAAAAAAAAAATCCCTTTAAGCAAAACCGTATAATTCTTTTTCCTTGGTGATTAAAGACAATGGTTCATTCAGAAAATGTTTGGGGTGTGTGTGTGTGTGTGCACACGTGTAAAAACATGGAATGTAGTCTGTCTGTTCAACAAATTTCTGAAAATAAAGGCAGACAGGGGAGGGCACCCAAAGCATCCACACTTCAGAAGAGGTTTGCTTCATACCCACTCAGCATGAGGGATGGTGTGTGTAAGTGTGAGGATCCTTAGTCCAGGCCACAGAGGAGGCCTCCCAAAGGAATCAGCTGCATCAGCATCATTCCACAAGTCAAGAAGGCTGTACTTTTTCCAGGGTCCCTCACAAGCAGAGAACTTGATGCTTACCCAAGCACAAGCCTCTTTGGTCTTCGAATCAAACACGAATTCAAAGTCCCAGGCTGCAATGTATAGGCAGTGTCCACTACATTTACCCAGGATTCCATTTCTCATTTATTAGTATTTTCTGAGCTTCTCTAGAATGAAGGACACAAGCCCTCTACTTTAATGGAATGCAAAACTAAGGACAGCCCTTGCCATCAACTTGCATACATCATCTTACAGCAGAAAAAGAAAAATGGAGGGAAGCCAATTCTGATGCTCTCGTGTATTCCTGTGGTGGTTTGGATAGTAATGACCCCCATAGGCACATAGATTTGAATGCTTGACCACCAGGGAGTAGCAATATTAAGAGGTGTGGCCTTGTTGGAAGAAGTGTATCACTAGGGGTAAGCTTTGAGGTCTCAAATACTAAAGCCTTGCCCAGTGTCTTTCGTCTTGCTTGCAGAGATGTAGAACTCTCAGCTACCTCTCCAGCACCATGTTTGCCTGCATGCTGCCATGCTTCCTTCCATAACAGTAATGGACTAACCCTTTCAATCTAATTAGATGTTTCCCAATTAATTGTTTTCCTTTATAAGAATTGTTGTGGTCATTGTGTCTCTTTATTGCAAAAGAAACCCTAAGACAGACACCAAATATATGTGCAGGCTATTTCCCAAATCCTTGCCGAAAAACAAAAGGTTCGCTCACAGTTTATTGCTATTCTGACACTGTCTACCAGGAAGTGGTATAAGATCCTATAGCCTTGGGATACCCCAAGATGTGTCCCATGTCATGTGTCTATCAAAATCCAGGCCTCCTGTGCTGACTTTGACAGAATGCTTCTATGATTTCTTCCTCTAGTTTGCTACTGTGCTAGAATGGATGGCAGAATTCAGGAGGATCCTTTCCTTGTGCTTACCTGTTTATTATAGAGGCTATAACTCAGAAATGCCAAGTGGATGGGATGAACAGGCTAAAGTATGGGTAGCAGAAATTCAGGAGCTGTCTTGGAATAGTGTATCCCTACATCTCTACATGGTCACCAATTTGAAAGTTGTCCAAACTCCTCAGGTTAGAGTTTTAAGGAGGTGTCATTTCATGGGTCTAACTAATGAGGTCACTGACCACTGATAATTAAAATCACTCTCAGCCTTTCTCCCTTCTCTAGATCTTAGGAGGTAGGCTAAATGTCTGGACCTTCTGAAATCTTAGGTTTGATTCACTTTGGCCACCTATGTCATCTATAAGGATTTTCTAACAATTATTAATTCAGGTATAGTAGACAAGGACGTAAGGTTACAAAAAATAGTTTCTTTTACCTTTACCACTCTGGAACTATTTCAAGAGTCAGAAATAAAACCCAGATTTTCAGACAACGCAATGCTTCTATGGCTCTTTACCAGTTCATGTGGTGGTTAATTTGGAGTTGTTTCTTTTTTGTTCATTTTGAGACAGGATCTTGCCATGTAACCCTGGCTGTTCTGGAATTCCTTATGTAGACCAGGCTGGTCTGTAACTGCCTATGTAGCCCTGGCTGGCCTTGGACTCCCTATGTAGATCACGCTGGGCTTGGACTCACAGAGATCCGCCTGCCTCTGCCTTCCCAGTGCTGGGATTAAAGGCATGCACTACCATGCATGGCAAAGGTGGTTACTTTGAGTGATAACTTTATTGGATTTAAACACGCCTTGGATCTGTAAGATGGCTCAGCAGGTAAAAGTTTTTCATTTATGCATGGTGACCTGGAAACCTCTGGGTGGTGGCACATGCCTTTAATTTCAGAAATCAAGAACGAAAAGCAGGCAGATCTCTGAGTTTGAGGCCAGCGTGGTCTAGAGAGCAAGCACCAGGAAAGCCAGGGATATACATAGAAACCTTGTCTCAACAAATAGAAGATGATGAACCACAATAGTCTGGAGAGCTCAGTGGTTTAAATGCATGCACTGCTCTTCCAGAATACCACGGTTCGATTCTTGCACTCACATGGCAGCTTATAACAATCTGTAATGCCAGTTTCAGAGGATCTGATGTAGGCGTCCTTTGCAAGGAGAGGGCCCGCTTGTTCTTTCCAGGCACCAGGCTTGCTTAGCCCTGAAATAACCACACAGAAACTGTGTTCATTAAATCACTGCTTGGCCTATTAGCTCTAACATCTTATTGGCTAACTTTTACACCTTGATTTAGCCAATTTCTATTAATCTATGTATCGCCATGTGGCAGTGGCTTACCAGGAAAGATTCAGCATGCCTGATTCTGGCAACTCCATGGTGTTTCTCTCCCACTCCACCTTTCTTCCCCCCAGCATTCAGTTCTGTTTTCTCTGCCTACCTAAGTTCTGCCCTATCAACTAGGCCAAGGCAGTTTCTTTATTCATTAACCAATGAAAGCAACACACAAACAGAAGGACCACCTACACCAGGCGTCTGACATTCTTAGGCACCAGGCACACATGTAGTATATAGCTACACATGCACTAAAGAACAAACAATATGAAGATACTGTTTTTTAAATAATGGTAAAAGAATAAATATATCAAGAGACTATGAAAATCCTAAAAAAATATATCAAGAGAATACAAAAATGTGTATACAACATTCATACACATGGAATACGAATCAATAAATCTTCAAACAAGCAAACAAACCACCTTGGGCATTAATGAGGTTCACCTTTGAGTATGTCTGTGAGGGTACCTCTGGAAGAATTAAGCGTGGTGAAGGTACCATCTTTTGGTCTGGGGTCTTGAACTAAATAACAAAAGAAGTCTTCTGAGGGATAGCACTTCCCTTTCTCTGCTTCTTGATCTGCCAAGATGTGAACATGGGTGACATCAAGCACACGCAGAGGGGTCTCTTCTTTGCTTCCACCTTACATGGGTTCCGGGGATCAAAACTCAGGTCATCAGGTTTGGGCAGCAAGTGTTCCTATCTGGTGATTCATATTACTGGCGCTGATTTGATACTGTAAGTTTATTTCATCTTGTTTAATGGCCCAGTATGGCCTATCTTGGTAAGTGTTCTATAATAGGCTGCTATTGTTGGTTGGTTGTAGTGCTCTAGGCTAACAAGGCCAAGATGGGCAGATTGTTTTCCTGTTCTTTTACATCATTACTGGCTTTCTGTCTACTTGTTCTTTGCATTAAGAGAGGTATCATAACCTCCAATTATAATTGTGGATTTATCCATTTTTAAGGAATTATTAGTTTTTGTTTCATCCGTTTTGAGATCATATTATTAGGCACATATACACAGGATTTTGTATTCTCTTGATATATTTATTCTTTTACCATTATGTAAAAAACAGCATCTTCATATTGTTTGTTCTTTAGCACAGATATTCAAGTTATGGCATTTTCCCCAGAAATATCTCCTTCATAGATATATATTTTTGACACAGATGATGTCTTAGCTACTGTTCTATAGCTGTGAGGAGACACATGGCAAAGGCAACCTTTAAAAGAAAGTGTTTCATTTGGGGCTTGCTTATACTGTCTGAGACTTAGTGCATTATTTTATGGTGGGGAGCATGGTGGCAGGCAAGCAGGCAAGCAGGCAGTCACGCTGCTGCAGAAGCAGCTATGACATCACATCTTATCTGCTGTGGGGTGGGGGAGGTGGGGGGAGGAAGAACAAGACTGGGACTGGTGTGAACTTTTGAAGCCTCCACTGAAAAGCCTCCTCCAACAAAGCCTCCTAATACTTCTCAAACAGTTCCACTAACTGGGAACCAAACATTTAAATATATGAGTCTATGGGGGAGGTATTCTTATCCAAACCACCACAGATTAAATCATGATATTCTATTAACTCTCTGACTCTCCTCTATTAAGTTTTCCTATAAGTGACCCACTAGTGAGACTCAGAGGTGGAAGGAGAGAACTGACTTTTAAACATTGTTCTTTGATCTACAGACACACACACACACACACACACACACACACACACACACACACACACACACACCAGGGCATGTCCCCAGCCCAAACAACCAAGTGTGATTTTAAAAACTTTTCATTATGTATGCTACATATATAACAATGTCTGTTATACACTGATATATAAGAATCGTCAGCCCTCTATATCCTAATTTTCTATAATCATTGATTCAAGCAACCATGAGTCAGAATGCTTTCAAAAACATGTGATGTAAAAACAAGAATGATATCCTTGCTGCTACCTCCAAACAAGGAGATTAACAACTATTTACCTTTACATTACAGTAGGTAATAGAAGTCAGAGATGCCTTGAAGTCTATACAACATGTGTAGGTTATAATTATGACAGCAAACACACTATAGGTACCAGCATCTACAGAGTTTGTAGTGCTTAGCGTTCAGAAACCAATTTCCTGTGGGTACAAAGAGCAGTATGATTACCCATCTCTTCACGTGTGGCTTCAGAAGTGAGCATTTCCAGTACCTTCACAGCCATCTGTGCAGTTCCTGCTTCGGTCTAAAATTACATTTTTGCACTAATTATTCCATTGTTTTGATATCATATACTTCCACACAACATCTCCTATTTCCCAATTCTTGGGTTTCTTATAAGATAAATTGTACTATATAAACACTCCCGTGACATGCTTTTATTCCCTCCTCAATGTTTTTAGGGGAGGCCATAATAATCAAGCCGATAATAGCTATAATTCATGTATCTTCCACTAATGCATAGGATTCTATGAGAATATAAACAGACTGTAATCTATCCATCATTATATTGACAGACACATGGCTGGCTATAATTATCTTACTTTAATAATGCTTCAACAAGGAATCTGGTGCACACACATAAGCAGTTCTATATCTAGTAGTCCTAGGAGTATAATTCCATGTTTGTCTATTTCCCATTTTTCTTAATCTTCATTCCATTTTAACAATTTAATCATTTTTACTGCCTATATATTATCACAAGTATCTGCATTAAGCCATCTCCCTATTGTTGAACAACTAGAATTTTCTACCATTTTAGAAACTTTGCACACAAGACTGGAAAAAAATAGTTTAGAAGTCTCTGCTTTCTTAGTTCCTGGATTTTTTTTAATGTCAAGACCAATTTACTAACTGGACCAATTAACATTCATGGGAGAATATCTACTGTTAAAAAAAAAAGAAATAATCCCCGTCCTATCAGTTGTTAATCCTTAAATTCAAAAAGTGAAAATCAAACAAATAAAAAAGAGCTAGATGTATAACAGTATGAAGGGTTTCTCAAACCCTCTGAAGCCTGTAGGTTGATAGTGTTATTGCATAAGAAATATCGTACTGCTCTTAGTCTATCTGTGTTGATATAATGAAATACCTAAGGCAGGGCACTTTATAAAGCTTTATTTAGCTCACATTTCAGGAAACTCAAGAGCATGGTTGGAATTTGCTTGCCTCTAGGGAGGGCCTCACAGTAGATGGCATTAAAAAGGGTGGGGGAAAATTCAAGAGTGACCAGCAGCAAACATGGAGAAAGGACAGGACTCACCTAGCAAGCTGCTCTCTAGGGACCCCCTTGTGAGAGGAAGCACACACTTCCATGATAAAAGCATCAATACCTCTTAAGACCTGGTCACCTTCCACTGAGCCCCATCTTTTAAAAGATTTCATCACTTCCACACCGCTATCCTCCTGGGGTGAAGACAGTACAGGAATTCCTAGGTAGACCAACCCTCCCAGAACTCCAGCATCCTACCATAACATTACCATACTTAGCCCAGTACGTTCATAAACCAATTCTGCCTGGCACCATCAAGTGTCACTTGTTTTAAACCACCACAAGTCCGAGTTCATGAAGTATCAGCAATATACAGACACCAGAGATTGAAGAAAAGCTCCTGGTTGTAAGGAAAACGAGGCTAGAGATGGAGGCAGGAATAGAAGCCTTTTCAGTAACGTGCAGCAAGAAGTGTTCATATCATTTCAAATATTAAGAAGCCATAAGCTCTCTACCAAAGGGCTGTGAAGAATGAACATTCTCAGGATGTTATAGGTAGGGGAAAGAGCACTGGTAAAGGAAAAAGTTCATAAGATGAATATATATGGGAAATTATACATGTGCTGAAAGTGGTAGATTTGAATGGTAATAATGAGCATGGGAAAGAGCTGAGAGTCCTTATTTGGGACAGAAATTAAAATATCAACATACATGAGTTTAGCAGTTGATCTGAAAGCACAAAGGGAACCACAAAAATTCTCCTCCCAAACATTTTATTACAAAAACTTCCTATTGCACACATAGTAAATATTCTGCTTTTATTCTGTAACTGTGTAAAATGCAGTGCTCAACTCAGCAGCACACAGAGTTTTTGTTTGGGGCATGCGCTCGTGTGTGTGTACATTTGAGGATGCAAGCAGATGCATGTGCACATACGTATGTGGGAGTGTGTCTGGAAGCCCAGAGGTTAGTATCAGATGTGTCCTTCTAGTGTTTTCTATGTGTTGAGACAGGGTCTCGCACTGACCCTGTAGTTTACTGATTTGGCTGGATCAACCGACCAGAGAGTTACAGGGATCTGCCTGTCTCTGATTCCACAACATTGGTATCACCAACATACACTGCTATATGTGGCCCTTTATGTGAATTCTGGGGCTCTGAACCCAAGTCCTCATGCATGTACAACAAACACCGATGGATCCATCTTCCCAGCTCTGGCACACTAGTTTGAAAATTACTAATATAATCATGTGCATTTGCAAACAATACGTTTTAACATTGTCCAATGGCTTTCCTTTTATATATAGGAATTTTAGAAAACCTGAAAAATATTTACTGTATTTCTTTTCATAAAATGGCTTAAAAACTAAAAAATTGATGTACAGGTGAAACTGACTTTAACATTGACGTAGACTTGTTTTTCTGGCTGCTCACATTACTAACACTATCAAGTTGTGCAAAAATTTTGTTTTTAATTATTTTTTTATTATGAGTGGGTACTCATGTGGGCTACAGCTTGCAGTTGGAGTCAGAAGACAACTCTGCTGAGTCAGTTCTATCGTCCACCTTTCCTGGGTCCTGGGCGCGAACTCACGTCTGCAGGCTTGTGCACCTCCACCAGCTGAGCCATCCCACCAGTTCTAGTTTCATTCTGAAGACCTAACTAAGCAAGGCCAAGAGTCCAGCAGATATGAGGCCTGATGCCCAGCACCGCAAGAAATATCAGTAAGACAAAATTAATTATAATGGTTTTTATTGACAATTGCCTTCACAGTTTAGTTACAATAGAGCATTTGATATTTTGGCACATGTCTTACTTTGCTCAGAAAATTAATACAATCAGTTGTGATAATGGAATGGAGATGTCTTTATAGACTTTCACCAGAAGCATAAAAATACTTTATTGTTTTAGTGATATGTTTCCTAGTGACTGAGTTTGTATACATTTTTTTCTCTTGAAAACAATTTGTTTAGCTTTCTGGCAGAATTATTCCATTCTCTTAAAATGCCCAATTTATGTACATTAGATAGACAGATGATATAAACTTCTTAAAGTTTGATTGTAAAGTTAAGGACAAAAAATTATGTTTTAAAATTCCAGATTAATTAACTGAAACATAATTTCTTTTTAAGATAGTCTGACGTAGCCTAAGATGGACTAGAATTCACTATATAGGCAGGATGACCCTGAACTCCTGATCCTCCTGCCTTCACCTCCCGAGTGCTGGGATCACAGATGGGAGTTATCATGAGCATCTGAGGTAGAATAAATTGATTCAAGCTTATAAAGTTCTCAGTACAAAGAAATTCGACTTCTTGTAGCCTCTTTTCAAAACACACCTTGGATGTTTAATGGGATAAGCAGACAGTGTCTCATTAAACATGGTTTAACTGTCAAAAGAGAGCCTCTTCAAAGGAACTTGGAAATGATAGAAAGATGCACTCTTGTTAGGGGTTACCTAATCAATATAGAATATGTTCATTTCCAGAGTTCAGAATGTATCACACGTGAAAGTCAGAAATTCACAGCGAGTCACTCTCAACACAATTTTGATAGATATTCCAGTGTACGGCAGAGAGGACAGAAAGCCGCATGAACAAAAACATATGCTATTGTTTCTTTACTGGAAGTGCTGGGGATGGAACCTGGAGCCGTGTGCATGATATGCAAGTGCCCTACAACTAAGCCAAATCTCTAACCAATACTATCTTTTAATATATATTTTCATCTCTGGTATGGATTTGCTTTATGAGAAGGAATTGTTCCATGTGCTATCTTCTCCCCAAGGGGTAAAATCTCTGTTCACGAACTAATATAAAATGTTGGTCTGCACATGAAAGATTCAATGACTTTCATCAAGTGAGCTGACTAATGATCTTCAGGACTTACCTGAAGACTTCTAAAATTTCTCACTACTTAAAAAAGTAAAACCAATCCACAATAGTACAAATTATATACATTTATTAATAATTTTAAATAACACTCTTGTATAAATTCTTTCATATATTCAAATCATACACAAATTTAGAAATGCATCATGAAACCTAGTACAGTACACATATGAGACATGTTTTTAAATTTTGGGTTAGGATTTTAGTGACATAAATACAAGTTTAATGTTTTAGAAACATTCCCTAATTAAGTGGGTTGAAATGTAAGAGTACAGAGTACTTGTACCCAGCATTACAATTGATGAGAAGTCACTTAGCTTTGGGCTAGCTTGAATCTGAAGCTCTGGGCTCATTCCAGGTCTGCTGCAGTTTCTGCATATGCACAAGTAACAAGAAAGTTCCCCAAGGCCTTTGAAAATTATCATTCAAACCATTAGACATTAGATATTATTTATTTGACTTCTTCAGACTGATAACTGTTTTTCTTGCTTCTTCCCATGGCAGTCACTGGCTCAGCGTGAAAGAAAACAATGAATTAACCCTCCATCACCTCCTCCAACCCTGAGCATAGACACCAAACCCATTATAGTTCCTAAACCACTTGCTGTCAAAAGTAGCAACAGATTAAGGTGTGTGTGTGTGTGTGTGTGTGTGTGTGTGAGAGAGAGAGAGAGAGAGAGAGAGAGAGAGAGAGAGAGAGAGAGATCACAAAGACTTCTGCTACCCTAATGATTACACTGGGTTCTTTTTAACTTATTCTGAATATTTTCTCAGAGAACCTTCCTTGAGAGATATAGACACTCAACTTCCACCCACATACCACTTCAAATGTAAGAAGTGAGGGACAGTCATTTAGAACCAATCTTATGTTTACAAGCAACAACACAAACAAAAAAAGGTATAGGACCAGGGTGAATAATCAATAATCAAGCTCCAACTGTCTCTCATCTTGCAAATTACATCTTGATGATAAAATAACCCAGATTAACTGGCTGGTCAATGAGTGTTACTTTGATGGTTAATGTTTCTTGGAATATTGGAACTAGAGAATAGTGATATCATTTGGGACTTAGATAATCTTGTTAAGAAAAACAAATAAAACCCTATCCTCCTACTCCATCTCTGCCTTTTTGCCCTCTCTAAAAATTCAAGAATCCTGGGGAAAAATAATGCGCTCAGGATGTTCAAATAAATAAGAGAGTTCACTATCAGTTTTCCTTTTCTATGATTGAAAAGACTGTAAATAAGAGAGCCCTGGGAAGCAGTGTGGAGGGTGTTAGTGACAGGGAGGTCAAAGACATGCTTGAATCTGACCAGAACACCCAGTGATCAGAAATGCATAGGGCTTACTAAGAAAGCCAATAAAGATGCAAGTAAGCATCAGTTCATTTATAGCAGTGATGACTATTTCTCAGCAAGGTTCACATAGGTATTATATTTTGATAAGAACACACAATCAATACTTAGACAAAAATTGTTCAAACATTAGATTTTCCAGAGGACACCTGGTGCTGGATGGTGAAGCCTCCCGAGAATGAAAACCCTGCATAGTGTTTTACCATGGTTTTCTACTCTAATTTCAAGAGAAGATTGCCTCATGCTTCATCTTTAGAGCAAAAATATTTTCATAAGCAGAGTGCTGCAGTCACTAAATATTATTATTTAAAATACGTTTTAAGGCTATACCTTTTCATGATCTGAAAAATTAATATGACCTAGGAGCCTTACTTGATAAACAATTTTTGTGGTTTAATTTCTGTGTTATCTTTTAAGATTTGTTTCAAGGAATCTCTACTGAGCTGGAATCTTGACTATTGGACTGGTTTTTAGGCTCCTACAAATACTCCTTATTTATTTCCTGGGTAAACATCTGTTTAACAAATGCTTGGTTTTCATCTCCTTACCTTTATTTTTGGCAGGAGATGGGGTATCCGTGACGTAATCATTCTGCACAATGCTCTGTAATTTGTGTGATGCACCTAGTACATACCTGTGCTACAATTGCTAGAGGAAGCCTTCCACTCCCCCATTACAGGAATTCATTCATTTTAATGAACTCTAACTGGCAGTTTTACCTTCTCATCATTAATTCTGACTTTAGATAGAAATCCTCATGTGTTCTTTCCACAAAGTCATTTGTAGCTATGTGGTCCTGAATTGTGCTTGCAAAGCACATACAACATGCACAGACCGACAGACAGACAGACAGACACACACACGAGAGGGAAGCACACTTGAGAGCACAAAAGGACTCTAGTAGAATCATACACAAATGTGAATCTTTATCCGAGCCTTCTAGGGCCTAGGGCTAGTAGATTCATATGTATAGAGAGTTTTATCATATAGCCAAGTGACTATGCCGTAGAGGTGAGAATTGATTCCAAGCATAAAAATGGTATGCATTATATATCCCCGAATGAGTCAGTCTCTCTTTGCCTCAGTTTCTTCATTTACAAAATGGGTACAAGACTACTTCCTTAGGAGGGCATGGTTAGGATCAAAGAACACTCATGGGAAAGTGTTTTGTAAATGACAAAGGACAATAAAACTATTGATCTATTCTATAATTGTGGGGATTAAACCTATAGACTTATATGCTACGCTCATCAGCCAGTTGAAAATGGTTTCCGTACAAGGAGACGTAATGTTTACTCTAATAAAGACAGTCAAATATGCAGAGCACCCTCAGGTTGCCTCTGGAGCCTCTAGTCCAGTCATTTCAAAACCCTGAGAAAAACGTGGGGTCTCCTACAGAGGATGAACAAACTGATTTTCTCTGTGAGGAAGGTAAGTCTGAGTTTCCTAGGTCTAGTCTTGGTTTTGTATTTCCCTAACCACATGGTCTGGGTCACCTTTCTTGACTTGCTTAGTCCACAACCTGTCAGTGCATAACAGATGAAAAAATCAGGACTCACTCAGCCTGAGGGGAAAATGGCACCTACAAACAAGGACTAAATGCACACTCAACCAGAGTAACCCTCTGCTAGACAAGAAGAGGGACTTCTACACTAAAGAAGTCAAACATCCCTCATGATTCATGGGTAACAGGTTATGCTCAAATGTGAGAGGCCTTTATTTTGGAGGTTATGGTAGTTACATAAGTATTTCATGGGCATAAAAACGAGGGGCCCCAAGTAACGTGATGGCTTTTCTTTTTTAATTTAAAATTTCTGTCCTTTGGAAGACTGTCTTTTACATTCAGGAAAGAAGTCTTTTTCTGAGGATGTTTACACTGAGCAATGTAAAACACAGAGTTGGCTAATTAACTGAGTATCTAGAGAATGCAGCCTGGGTCCCAGTTTAATAATACAGACTTCAAATCTATTGCTTGAATCTACGGTAAGTCAAAGAGCATATGACTCTAGGTTGATAGAGGAAAGATTAGAAACATTTGACCTCTTCTAAATTTCAACAGTGTCCAAATAGGGGCGAAAAATGAATGGTGTTCAACAGAGTCCCAGCTTTAGCAATATTGCCACCTATTTTAAGTATTTTAATCAATTTCCATATCTTCTTTTTACAACACCATTAACTGCTATACAAATAAAGTCTAGATGGTAAACTAGGACATGATATTTTTACAAATAGGTACAAGTACAATGTTGAGCAGGTATGCTACATTAACTATGTACACCTTGTTTCTTTAGAGGCAGGAACCTCCCCTGAGGAGGATCATCAACATTCTGCTCTCTAGGTGCTGCACCTGCCCTCACCACAGAGGCATATCCTGTGCTTTAATCCCATCCTTGAAGGAGACTCATGGGAGGAAAGCCAAGCCCTTCTACAGATCCTCTTGGAACTTTTCTGCCCTTAGTTTACACAGAGCCAAGATTGTTTAGTGTGGTTCAGCCTAGACACCAGCTTTTCAGCAGTTATAGCTTTTAGTACAGTGAAATGAACACAATCCCTGCCTCTCCTTAAAATATGTTTCCAAAATGAAGATGACGTCTTCTATCAGTCTTCCCCCTCCACATCAGCATTTTGTCACGGCTGGTGAGATGAACTCTTTCCCAGCAGTCCTTTGTGAGTTCCAGTGTCCTTTCCTTGAGCTACTGTGTGGGATTCAGCCTTTTCATACACACACGTGGTTTGCTACAAAAATATACTTTACTTCAAGTCCTCAATGATGACGAGTGCTTCAGATCTTCATGGGGATGAATTAAGTGCAACAGATAGGCTAAGCGCACTACAGTTTGTACCTGAACAGTTCATTTGCATGATGCCGTTCTCAGTAAACTATCCCCAGGCT
>PVIU01025095.1:0-24195 GCA_004026605.1 Ondatra zibethicus
AAAGAACTCAGTCCAGGGACTGCTAGCTGGGCACAGCCCATACCATCTTTTCATCCCTGACCCAGGAAGGTCCCCTCTGAGCCTCTGCCAGGAGACTAGCCATGAGGCTGCTCACTGAGCCCAGGGAGGTCTCTAGCCTATTGTGCCCTAAGAGGGAAGATAGACTCTCCCAGGAGTTGAATCTCCCGGGAGATCTTGCATAGTGAGGGGATATTAATGGTTTGTTCTTAGAAGCCCAAGTGCGCACTTTTCTTTGGTAAGCCCCTCACCACGCCCGGGGGCTGATGGCACTGATTACAGACATCTACTCTGGGCAGGTGGGGCTACTACTTGGCTCTGTTGACAGTGGTCAAGGACAGTTTCCATTTTCTAGAATGAACAGTTAGTTAATCCTTTGGGTCTGTTTCCTCTCTGGACCAGCATAGGAGCCTTGAGAAGTCAGGGACAAATAGAGAGACCTTGCAAAATCTTAATGCCCTCCCTAGCTCTCAGAGTATGCCTTGGTTATTAATATCTCACTCTCAGAGAAAGGGCTATCTGTGCTGTTTTAGAAGAGAACAGCAATAAAAAGGGGGAATTAAATTAGCAACTCTGTATGAGCTTCTAATCCATTAAGGTGTCTTCAGCTCCATAACCTGCTAACTTAAACTCTGGCCATCGACTTAAGCAGTTTGAAGAAAATAGCAAGCAATATTTTGGCTGGCCCCATTTTTGAACCTGTTCCGATAAAAGTGATTGAGTATCAAGGCAGGAGATTGGGGCAGAAGCGTGGGAGCTGGAGCTGAGCCGATGGTGCGGGGTTCATGGGCTCAGGATGCCCATGTGACCCTGTATGCCAGTCCTTCCCTCATTACAGAGTCCTTGCTCCATAGCACATATGCAACCTCAGGAATTACTCAATGCAATTACACACATGAGGTGGCCTCTCTAACCCTTATTATACAATAGGGAGATAAAATTGTCTCTGAGGAAAACATCATAAAGAAACTACACTTGGTAACAGGAGGACTAAGCACTCTTAGAAATAGGACTGAGTACCCACTGTGTGCTCAGCTGTTCTACACATAGGACCTCTGACATAGGTGCATGGCTCAGTGAGTATGAAGACAGAGGACCCTTTGTTAAAAATCACTGAGAAGGGCTGGGCCAATGGCCCAGCAGTTAAGTGCACTGGATGCTTTTACAGAGGATCTGGGTTCAGTTTTCCTGCATCGTCATGGCAGCGCACAACTATCTATAACTACTATTCAAGATACCCAATGCAATGTCCCCTTCTGGCCTCTGTGAGCCCTGTACACACATGGTGCATACATGCAAAATATGCATACTCATGAAGATTAATATTCAAAAAATTAGTAAGAATTGTGAAATGTTGACAGTAGAGGGGAGTCATCACGAAGTAGGGGTGCTTTTCTGATTTTCAAAGGGAAGCTGTATGTGTACCAAATGTTGAATTCTTCCGAGTCTCTTAAAAAGCACTCATTTTTATGTATATGAAGTTCTTAAGTGTATGCATGACTATATATGCAGGAACCCATAGAGGCCAGCAGAGGGTGCTGGATCTCCCGGCACTGGAGTACAGGTGGTTTTAAGCCACCACATGGATGCTCGGAACTGAATTTGGATCCTCTGTAATAGCAACACATGCTCTTAATGGCTGAGCCCTTTCTGCATTCTGCCCCCACTTTTGGGGTAGGGTCTCATGTATTTCAAGATGGCTTCAGACTTGCTATGTAGCCAAAGATGAAACTGAACCGACATCAGCAAAGATGACCTTGAACGCATGACCCTCCTGCCTCTTCCTGGGCCTGCAGGCGTGCACCAGTACGTCCAGTTTTATGTGGTGCTGGGGACTGAACCCAGGGCTTTGTGTGTACCAGGTAAGCACTCTACCTACTGAGCCACATCTCAGCTGCTTGCGAGTTGTCTTGCTTCCTCCCTTTCATGAATGAGCAGCCGAGGCACAAGGAGATTGGGATGCTCTACAGGACTGGAGGTTTTGAACGGAGAAGTGGTGGGAGAGTGAGGTCACCCCCCAGCTCACAGGAGCTGCAGAGAAGATGGAGACCTCAGCGGGCTGCCCCAGAGCCACGCTGGGAGCCCTGAATTAGTTTCAGGAAAACAGCATCATTTGTTCCATTAAATTAATGTTGTTAATTTGAAGTTTATTGGTTTTGCAGTTTGTTTTTTATTTCATTTATAAATTTGTTTGAACTTTATGGTTCTAAGAGAGCTCTATGCATAAGGGACATGTACCCAGTTTTACGCTTGTACATATTTAACTAACAGTATACCAAACATAATTTAAATCGATGGAGAGAAACTATGTTTTTCCTTTAAGTAGGGTAATCTTGTCCCAAGATAGGGCTTATGGGGGGCTCATAGTTCTCTATCGGTTCCTGGCTGCCTGGGGGTCTTGGAAATGGAGGGAAGGTGGTTGAGGGGAGGAAGGAAGGAAAAGGAGGCAAGGAAGGGAAGGAAAAAGAGGAGAGGAAATGAGGGGGAGGGAAAAACAGAGAGGGAGGGGAGAAAGTGAGGGGGGAGTGAAGAGGAGTAAGGGCAGAAAGTGGGTAGTAGGAAACGGAAGTGGGGACAGGAGAGGAAGTAGGAGTGTGGTGCAGACAAAAGACTCCTCTGTGGAAAGGTTGAGAACGGAACAGACCTAGAAGGGTTTGAGGCCTTGATTCCCCTCCTGGTTGCTGCTCTGTGTCCCTTGGCCGCAGCCCAGAAGCCCTAAGCTTTGGGACCCACATTCCTAGACAGTGGCACTTGCCTAAAGGCAAGGATGAACCTACAGGACCATCCAGGGGTGTAAGGTTGTGGTAGAGGGGGTTGTGACATCCATCCAGGTCGTGTCCCTGTGTGGTAGAGGAGGTTGTGACATCTGTTCAGGCTATGTCCCTGTGTGGTAGATGGGGTTGTGATGTCTATCCGGGCTGTGTCCCTGGCTGACTTTGAGAAGATGCTCTGGGGTCAAATGGCAGCTCTCTGTACTCTCATGCCCTCCAGTTAACTCCCCTTCTCTGGACAGGACGAGGGGTGTGTTTAAGCCACCACCTGTCACTCTCCATACACCCTGCTCTGGTAATTTGAGGCTGCGTCGTGCTTCTGGCAGAAATGCTCCTCAAAGGCTTGTGTGAGAACTTGTACATTCTCTGCTGGAACTTAAAAAAAAATGATTTCCCCAAACTGGAAACAAGTCAGGTGTATCAATTCTGGCAGGTTCTTACAATGGACTACTATTGCCCAGAAGAAAGATGGGCTCCTGCTAAAGATGGAGTTACAATAGCTGAACCTGCAGACAGTTTTGGGCAAGCGGCCAGACACGGAAGGGTCACACTGTGCGATTCCATTGACACAAAGTTCTAAGGCACACAGGTTACTCTGCAGTGCTGCGCAGGGAATCATTCTGCTGGGGAGGAGGGAAAGGTGCTGTGACCAGGAAGGGGCAGATGGGATGGGGTGAGTGAGGTCTAGAGCACTGGTGAGGTTACTTCTCTGAGTGTACCAGGGATTAAATCCAGGGCCTTATACATACCAGGCAAGCTATCAAGGGGCACTTATGTCTCTTTGTGGGGTGGAATGCATTTCTGCATATGCTATATTTCAATTAGAGTTTGTAGGATGCAGAGGCCCACGAACAAGGCTGATTCTAGAAGGATCTTAGGGACGCTGGGTTCCCTCATCACTCTCAGACTGAAGCCTTGTTCTAAACTACTATGGAGGATTCATAAGGGCAGTCAGTACTAACAGGACACAAAGGAACAGCCTTTCCAAGGCACGCAGGGGTCCTTGTGATCGTGTCTATGTGATAAGGAATTTGTCACCACAACAGGTCCCTATGGTCAGGGCTATGCCCTGGACCATGTGTCCTTACTACACATTGACATCACAGAGGAGAAAGTGGATCGTGGAGCTATTAAGTTTTAAAGGGAATGGAAGGGACCTGTTTTTTCTGGCCTCAGCTCCCTTTCGACTGCTGCTCTTTGTTCCTTTATTTCAACTCAGAAGCCCTCGGCTTTGTGGTCCACATTCCCAGGCAGTGGTATTGGCCCAAAGGCAGGGATGAGCTTGTAGGAATGTCCAGGCATGTAAGGCTGTGGTGGAGGGGACATGACTCTCCCAGAGGCACGCTAGTATATTGGTTGTGACTGCCAGGTCTCAGGTCAGTCTACAAAGCTACCAGACTGATACAAATATGGTCTTGGGTATGCTAGGCAAGGACTCTCACCGAGCCACATATCTGGCTCTTTTTAAGTTTTATTTTAAGACAGAGCCTTTCTAAGTCACCTGGTCTGGCCTTGAACTCACTATGTGGTTCAGGTTCCGAAGGCAGTTTCCCTATCTCAGCCTCCCTGGTAGCTGGGACGACTGATTTGTGTTTGCATCCAGTGAGTTGGGAGGTTTTGATGTCGATGTCCTTCCCAGAACAGCCTATGGGAGCCACAGTGTGATTTCCTGCTTGCCCTAGAATGCTATCCCAGCTGAGGCCACATCTGGAATCCCTTGGGGGCATCCTGGGAAGGCCAGGGTGAAACACTGGGTACCAAGTACTGGACTCTGAGGGGCATCCCAGGAGGGGGTAGTTCTCCTTTGGTGAACTCTGGCAGGTCTATAGGTCACTCCTACTTGAAAAACCCCAGATCTTTCTTAGTAGCTGGGCTTCAGACTTGTGGTGTGAGGGCGAGAAGGGTCCTTAAGGACCACAGCTGACCTTGTTCTTTATACAAATGTGCAGACAGGAAGTCAGAGGGTGAGGGAGCTTGAGGTGTACAGGCTCCCGGCAACCTTGCTACCTCAAAACTTAAGCCCTAGGCTCAGCTCAGGATGGGTGCCAAATAGCATCCCCCAGGAGTGCATGGGAACGTTTCTTAGAGAGCCCAGCCCCTCACCAACACTGCCAACAGCTGGTTCAATGGAGTCTGTATATGCGGTTTGAGAAGAGTTAGTTATTTCTTCAGTTTTTTTTTTCTTTGACAGTATCTCATGTAGCCCAGGTGTCGTACTTTGCTTTCTGTTGATGTGGTACAACACTGGCCAAAAGTAGCTTGGGGGAGGAAAAATAGTTTATTTCACCTCACACTTTATTGTCTGTCACTGAGGGAAGCCAGGGCAGGAACTCAAGCGGAAGCTGAGGAGGAGTGCTGCTTTAACTCTGGCTTGCTTAGCTTGTTGTTTTAAATAATCCTGAACCACCTGTCCAGGGGTGGCTCAGCCACAGTGGGTAGGGTCCCCCATATTGTCATTAATCAAGAAAATGCCTCACAGACTTGCCTACAGGCCGATCTGATGGGGGCGTTTTCTCAAATGAAGTTTCCTCTTCCCATATGACCCTTCTGTTGAGTTAACAACAACAAAAAAACCCTAACACGGTCTGGATTGCTGTATACCCAAAGATGACGTTGAAGCCCCGTCCTTTTTCCTGCCTGTGCCATGCCTGGTTAGCAATGTGTTCTCTACAGCCGTAGTGTGTTCTCTAGATGGGGTGCCATAGGTTGTACTCAGCACTTGAGCCCCAAAACCTGGTGTTGAGGGATGGGCTGAACCCAGGCTGGCATCCTGTAATCCTAGGAAGGTCAGGGCACCTCAATGGACATGAGTGGAACCTGAGCACGGTGACACAGTGAGCCATCATGGAAGGAGTAGTGGCAGGAGGGTGTGGAAGGTCCAGGACGGGACACCTGGAAGGTGCTCCATATCAGCTTCTTGCCAGAGTCAGCCTTCTTAGGGCCTATGGGGAATTGAATACATTGTCCCCATTCACATTTTGGGGGGTTTTGTAATGTCATCTTATTTGTATGAACGGTCTTTGCAGGTCTTGTCACTTAAGGATTTGAAGATTGTTTATCTAGGACTTAGGGTCAGCCCTAGGGTCAAGTGCCTCACAAGAAGAGAAGAGCATGCAGGAGCAAAGTAGGCAGTCTTGTGAAGATGGAAGCAGAGCCTGGCGTTGTGTTACTATGTGCCGGGAACACCAGGAGCTGCCAGAAGCTGGCTGAGCACAGGGGAGAGTCTGCAGGAGCTGCTGGCCTGGCGGCACCTTGATTTCTAACTTCTGACTCTGGAACTAGTGGAGAATAAATTTTTGGTGTTTCAAGCCACCTTGTGGTGATTTGTTATGACATGGCTAGGGAATGCATGCAGGGTCATTTGTGGAGTTTGGCTAGGGAATGCATGCAGGGTCCTTTGTGGAGTTTGGCTAGGGAATGCATGCAGGGTCCTTTGTGGAGTTTGGGGAAGCAAGTCAACCCACAGCCCCCTCCAGACCTGCAGGGCGTTACCTGCTCGGACCCTTGCTAATCACTTCAGTGCCAGTGGCTCCAGCCATGCCGCAGAAGCCAGTTTGGGTGGAAAGTGGCAGGGACGCCTGAGGAGGAAGAGCAGGATGGCAACCTTGCCATGGCAAGGCACATGTGTGCATCCCAGGGGCTGCACCAGAGAGAGCCCAAGTTTGAGCAGTCATGATTGAGCCCACTCCTAGCTCCAGTGGGATCTGGGACACTTGGGGTTGGGGCTGGGTCAGGTAGGTGTGAATAAAGCATGAAAGCCACCTGAGTTGCCCTGAAGCCTACTGCTGATGTGGTAGCATCAAAGAGGGGGCCAAACGAATGCCCGTGACCAAGAAGGATGCCAAGGGAGAAGATGTCAGCAGTCTGGTCTCGCTTTTGCTGTTTTTCCCAAGCTAGAACTAAACCTAGTAGCCTATCATCCCGCCTACAGCAAACGAGGGCTGCCCACCTACAGTTCCCAGCCACACTGGCCTTCCCTCAGTCCTCAAATGTGGTAGTGTTTCTCAGCTTCAGGTCCCCTGGATGCGTGATTAGCTTCTTTACAATCCCAGTTTTCTTCTTTAGCATTGTTCCTTAGAGAGGGGCCTCACTGGTCACTAGCCCATCCAGAACTTTTCTGTCTCTTTCCCAGAAGCAATTCTGTAGGGCAGAGGTCACAGCCGCTATTCCTCACTGTTGAGTTCTAGCATCCACTCAGTGCCTGACACACAGAACAAGGGGCATGAACTCTTGGTGGTGAGCTGTGAGCCTGCATCACAATAGTTCCCTTGCTCTTTCCTTTGGCTGAGATCCTGGGCCTGGTGTGACAGATATTAACAGCTTTGAGAGGCACCTCAAGGTCCTGCATGGGTCCAGGGCTTCCTGAGGTCGCTGGCCAGGCCTAGAATGCTCTAGATCCAGGAAAACATCTCTTAAACAGGTTAAAGTGGGAGGTAAAAGCAATCCACCAATATGATATTCTTTGAACATCCTGTCTTGCCTTCCACTAAGCCAGTGGTCCTCAACCTTCCTAATGCTGTGACCCTTTGATACATTCTTCATGTTGTAGTGACCCCAACTATAACATTATTTTCATTGCTACTTCACAACTGTAACGTTGCTACTGTTATGAATTTTAATGTAAATATCTGATATGTAGGATATCTGATATGTGACCCCCATGAAAGGGTCATTTGATCCTAACAGGGTCGTTACCCACAGGTTGAGAACCACTCACTAAGCCTTCACACGTATTACCTAATAAAACTTTCAGAGCAACAGAGACTCCCATTGCATAGGTAGGAAAACAAGGCACAGAAAGGTGCGACCCTCCAGTTCCTCGGGACTCTAGAGGCAAGCTCCCCCCCACAGGCTCCTCTTGTCACAGTGGAGAGGCGTTCCTGATAGTCCCAAAAACCAAAGTGAGAGATTGAAAGGAGCTGCACACAGTAGGACTGGAGGCTGGAGGGGAGCAACCGGGGAGAGGCTTTCTTGTGAGCTGCCCACTGAAGGGCTTCACTGAGCAGGCTTCCTGTGCCGTTCTTTGCTGACTCTAGGGACCAGGTTGGTTCCCAAATGACCAGGTCAATGGCAGGCATGGCCAGAGGGTCTGGGTGAAGGCTTTTGGATTGAACGGTGGACAGATGGTAACTACAATGACTTTAGGAGCTGGGTCTGGGACCCAGGTTCTTGCCTTCAAGTCTAGGAACCTGGCCAGGACTTGGCTTGGTGGGTGAGTAAGGCTGGTGATAGCAGGCAAGCCCATTCTTTCTCTTCAGCAGGAACACAGAGTCCCCTGTGAGCAGCTGAGAGCGTTGAAAAGTCAGGCCAAGCACAGAAGCTGGGATGTGAATGAAAAATGCTTGTGGGTTCTGCTCTGTCTCTTCCGAGGCCTCTGGGAGTGGAGGACTCTGAAATTGAGTCTTAAGGGACTTGCCGGTGGATGGCAAAGGTGGGTACCAGGAGGGCTCCCAAGAAGAGGTTGTAGTGGATGCAGAAAAGCCACATTTGGCCAGGCTGCCTAGGCATGTGCTGAGGGCTCCTGAAATCCTGGAGTCTTAGAGGAGTTGCCTTGCATATGTGTCCTGGGGTAGGGATCCTGTGGCCATCTGGGAGAGAGGTCACTTGTTTTGGCTTGCTGCCAGCTCATAGTTGTATTGTCAAGTTCTGATTAGCATTTGTGAAATAACTGAAATATGTAATGGGAAATTTGAGGTGCATTGTAATCCCATTAACAGCGGTTGTTGCTGTGGGGGAGGCAGAGTAACTTATCTAGTGGATGGGAGTAGAGTCTGCTGTTCGTAGGCTAACAGCATCCTGTCTTCATCCCCTGGGGCTAGAGCTGCCTCCCTAACACTGCCCCTCCCAGAGAGACTGGCGTCACTTTGCCCAAGGGTCAGGGTGCTGACTCTGCCTTGGCCAGTGGAACCCACCCCGAGTTCTCTTTGGGCTGGGTCCCATTGAACCAGCAGGTGGTTCTTCTAATCCTCAGAATTCTTGATCTTGATCTTGATCCTGTCCTGACTTTGTTATGCCAAGGAGCAGAGTCCTTTTCCCAGAGGCTGATCTTCTCAAGATATGACAGTCTTGCAGTGCTCAGGTGACATTTGTCTTTTCTCAAAGAGATTGTCGTAGATAACTGTCAAGTTCGGAGATGTGATTTAGGAGCAGAGGGCATGCATTGTGTGCTGGCACAGAGTGAGGCCCTGGCAGGGATATGGTATGCCCTAGTCGAGTAAAACATGCCATTATTTTCTCACCAGGCCACCACAGCTTGCCTTCTGGGTGACACTTTCAAAAGTGATGGTGGGGGAATTGGTGTCCTTTAAAGGTATATTATAGGAGACTCTCCTGGGACCCTTGGGGCGTCTAACCCCTGCTAGGAGTGGGGTTGTTAAGAACCCCACAGGCTCTAACAGGGTCCTGTTGTGCCCTGAAGACCCTGTTCTGTGGGCCTAGACCTTGATGGTCCAAATGATAGGATTTGGGTCCGTCCCACCAAAAGAGTGGATCTGCCTGCGTCTCTCTCCTTGTTCAAACCAAATGATGACGGACACGTCTGACTCTCCTTATCTCCGTCCTGACAGGGGCTTAGGTTCGTGGAGAGAAGCAGGTTCTATGTATGGCTCAGGGTAGGGGCTGAGAATGGGCTCTGAAGACATTGGCTAAAGTGTGTCGTTGGAGCTGGGAGTGTTTGGGGGCAGGGGTACTCACAGAGACCTTCCCTGAGGATTCTGTACTGTGGGGGAAGGGTTTCCCAATGCTGTGATGATCTGAGGCAAGGGTCAAGATAGGCACAAAGCAGGGGAGGAGTGTTCAGCACAGATTCAAGTAGGGGCTGCAGGCTCCCAGGTCGGACTGTGCTACTGATCAAAACACTACTTCCTTCATGGACAAACTTCCACCGATGTCATTAAAAACACCACCTGCCGGTTGTTAGAGTGTGATGTGCCTTTTTGATTCTAAGACAGGTGTCCCTAGGGGCAGAAGCAGGACTGAGGGAAGGATGTGGACAGCTGGTGGCAGCAAGAGGCTCAGCTTTGCCTTTGGTGGCTCAGCAGCTGAGGTTTGTTGTTCCGGTGGTGCCTGCTGGCTTGTCTCCTCCCAGCATACCCTGGTCACTGTCTTTCTTCTTCTGTCTGTGCGGAGCCAGCCTGGCACAGGTCTTCCACTGGGCGCTGCTGCACTACTCCAGCCAGGCTTGGGCCTGGACTACTCACCCTATTGTGTAAGTTCTTGCCTGACCTTTGCAGAGCAGACTCAGGTAGTCAAGACCCAGATGAACCCCCAACTCCGTCCCCTTCCTGATCTGAAAATGTCTCACACTGAATTCTGTGTGTGTTGTGTGGTGCTGGTGTACAGGCATGTGTGTGCCTGTGAGTATTGAGGTCAGGGTATGATCTCCAGGAACTGCAGATGGTGGTTTGAATGAGATGTCCCCCATAGTTGATAGCATTTGAATACTTGGTTCACAGCTTGTGTTTGGGGAAGCTTAGGAGGTGTGGCCTTGCTGGGGGAGATCTATCACTGGGGGTGGGCTTTGCGAGTTCAAAGACTCACAACCTTCCTAGCTTGCTCTTTGCTTCCCGCTTGAGGTTTTAGATGTGAGTTTTGAGCTTGCTGCTCCAGTCACCATGCCTGCCTGCTGCCATGCTTCCTCATCGTGATGCTGATGGACTCGAACCCACTGGAACCATAAGCCCACATAAGGGTTTCCTTCTCTAAGCTGCCTTGGTCAAGCTGCTTTTTCACAGGAATAGAAAAGCCACTAAAGCACTGTGTCATTTCTCAAGGGGCAGGGTCTTTCTCAGGGTCTTTCATATTTACCAAATAGTCTGGGCTGGCTGGTAGCCACAGGGAGCCTCCTGTCCCTTCTTGCAACTTTGGGATTACAAGAGCAGGCCACCGCTTTCTTGTTTTATGTGGGGCCTGGATATTGAACTCTAGTTCTCATGCTTACATGATGGGAGTTTCGCCGACTGAGCTACCTAGCCCCCACCCTGGACTTTTTATAATCTGAAGGGGCTTGTGGCGTCTGATGCTGGGAAGACCGATGAATTAGAGAGTTCCTATTATTCTGGAAAAAATGGGGGGGTTATGTGGAGAGGGGCCCCCAGGAGGATATAAGCAGATCTATAGGAAGAGACCCTGGGTAGCAAAGGATGGCCAGAGCATGAGACAGGATGAATAGACACAAGATCTCAGATTAGGTGAGGTGAGACAGGGAGCCATCAAAAGTGCAAGAGCAGGTGCTTTGGAAGCTGTCTTGGGCAGTCCTGAGAGTTGTCTGAGCACAGCACCCTGAAGCTGCCCATACCTAACGTCCTGGTCAGAGAGAGCTGCATAGAATTTGCTCATTCTCTGATCATAAAGATGTGAAAGAGAAGAAAATTCAGAGGAGAGAAAAGCCACGAACAATGCAAAGAGGAAATCAAAGGCAGAGCGGGTCATGGAGTCGGAGTTGCTAGAGCTCAGCAATGAAGACTTCAGTTTTGAAGTGTTTTGGCAGAATGGAGGGGGCTAAGTTAATCTAGAAGGTGGCTGAGCCAGGGGTTACCTGCTAGGTCCCCAGTGCACTCCCCAAAGGTTACTGTGAGCTCTCAAGGTCCTGTTTAATCTTGCTCTGAAGCACAACCCTTGCCAGGAGGACCTAAACCTCACACTTTCCTCTCCAAAGCTTTGGTGGTCTCATTTCCCAGAATCCCCTGGGGCTTCACACAGGTCCTGTCCCCTGGGGAGCCTCCTGCATCCAGTTCATGTACATATCTCTCCTCTGGACTTGGAGTTAGCCCCATAAGCTCCTTGGCAAGAGAGCCTGGCAACTGAAGATCCCTCAGACTGTGATGTCCAACAGCCCCCTTGTAGTTCCAGCTGGTACAGATGTTCCCTTGCATCTAGCTTGATACCTCCTGGCACAGCCTGTGGCTGATGGGCCCCATGGCTGCAGAAGCAGAGGCTGGTTGGAGCCCTCCCCAGACTCTAGGACGGTTCCTGGGTTTGGCATGTTTAGGAGCAAACTGTGTCGTGACCCTGCCAGTTGGACTCTTGCAGCTCTCAGGGTTGACCACGAGCTGCAAGCATAGAGTTCTGGATGGAAACTGGGTCCGTTCATCACTTAGGGCACCAAGAACTGTTTGGTGTCAGGCCCTACTATGAGCACCTGAGGATGATGGGATATGAATTGTCCTGTCTCAGTATGGGGCAGGACCATGGCACGTCAGCTGTGCAGTGGTTAGGAGCCTGGATTCTAATTCCAGCTGTGCTATTTATTGACTGTGAACCTTGGGCAAATTCTTTAACTTCTCAGTACCTTAGTTTTCTCTTCTGGGAATCATCATGAGCTCTGTCTCCTAGCTTTCCTGAGAAGGTTGTGTGTAAGGTATTTGACTTTGTGCCAGAGTGGGATGAACACATCATAGTTTGTAAGATTGTCAGAGAGAGAGAGAGAGAGAGAGAGAGAGAGAGAGAGAGAATGGAACTTGGGGAGACAACCCCGAGTGTCCAAGTTCAAGTAAATAAAATTACCTGTCTTGAGGTCTGGTTCTTGTTCTGAAGAAATCTTATTTCTATGGGGTGCATTTTGGAGGCTGCCCACCCAATCAGACTTTCCCCCTTAGTCTTGATAAAAACCTCTGCCCTTCTGGCTGTGGTTCAAAGGACTTTAAGAAAACCTCCACCCATGGGCCATGTGGCTGCTCTGGAGCCTGTGGGTGAATGGAGATCCACCCTCCCCCTACCAGCTAAATCATCTTACAGGGACCCTCTGAATGAAGCAAACAAGGAGGGAGTGTCCCGTGGGGACGCAGGCACGGCTGAGCCGGCTCACAGTGGAGTAGAAGGACCACAATATGGAAGCAGCCTTACTGGCTATTGTTTGGAGACAATTTCTACAATCTTTGTTTTTGTTCAAAGTGCCTTTAAGCGCCTGTAATTCACAAGACACACTGACGCCTTGGTGCCGCTCTGGACATTCTTTCATATTTGGGGCTTGAATGGAGCATGTTCAATTCCACAAAAGGAAAAGCTAATTTGAGAGTATTGATTTTAACTATCTTTCCATCTCTTTCGCTTAGAAGCAGTCCCTTGGCGGTGCGCAGCCCTGCCTCGCTAGGCTGCTTGCCCTGGTTCGCATCACGTACTTCCTAGGGCTGGGTACCGGGACGTTTATAGGAAGAGAAAGCTCAGGCTGGAGAGATGGCTCAGCCGTTAAAGGCTAGGCTCACAACCAAGATATAGGAAGAGAGAGCTTGCCTTCCAGCCAGAGCTTTATGAGGACTGTCTGATAGACACTAGCCCTGCTGTGGGGGGTCTGGGAGACATGCTCTCCACAGCCCATCTGCTGCACTCACAGAGGCCTGGGATGCCACCTGGGTGCTGAGCCAGGAGGGAGGTGGCAGACTGGTTGACTGCGACCCGCCCCCCCCCCCGCAACATTTGAACCTTCTTGTTTTGGCTGACCTCACTATAGTCACCCCTTTCTGCCTGTCTTCTAGGCTCTAGCATCACCTTAGCTGTTCCCTGAGTGTGTTGTGCACCCTGGTGTCTTCATAGAACAGTTTCTCCCTGCAGCCGTTCCAAGCATCACCTCCTTATAGGAGCTGTTCTGATATCAAATAACACCTCCTCCAGGGAGCCTTGCATGACTACCACTTCATACTCTCTGTCTGTCAATCTCCTATGGAAAGCAGAGTAGTATGGGGGTGGGATGCATGCTTTGGAGTTCTGGCTTTAATCACAGTGCTGCTATTGTCTGGCTTCAGTCATTTGTAGAATGGACTAGTAACAGCACCTTGTTCAACAACTCAACATCGTACAGTATAATGTTCTTAGCACAGTACCCGAGTAATGGCTCAGTGAAGAAGTTATTCCCCTTTGAAGAGATGACCGACTTAATTTTAGTAGCCCAGCCTTGGCTCTTGCTGACTGGGTAGCTTGAGAGTCAGCGATGTGACTTCATTCAGTTAGAGCTTCGTGAGTATGAGAGCCCAAGGCAAGCATCTTGGGTCCAGGTTTTGGGGTCTCTGTGATGGAGAAGTAGTCCCTCTGTTTCTGGGACTCCATAATTGCTTAAGAATCCTATGCAGCACAGTCAGGGGGTTGGGGACACAGCAGCAGCTGCTTGCTGGGCCTGTCTGGGTCTGCCTGCTCTGCCCAGACCTGGTTCCTGCCTGTGTCCCGTATTGAGCTGTCTGACAGAGGCAGTGGTTGGTCCTCTATAAAATGTCACATTTAGTATCCATAAGAGCAAGCAGGACCTGGCCAGACATGAATGGCTTGAGACCTGTCACACTCTCAGGAGTGTAGTCCCGCAGCAAGACTCTTAGGAGACAAAGCCTTCCATGGGGACAGGTGCCGGTACCCATGGCCTGGTGCTGTTCATCTGTCTGAGGTAATTGATATGCACCTTTATTTCAGTTCCTTGAGTGAGATTCCAAGAGCCTGGAAACACCTGCTCCAGATACCGACCCCTGACGATGCTCCTCTCCCCAAAACCTGGATTGAAGCAAGCCTGTATCTGCAAGCGGCTCTGTCAGGGACAGGGCACCATGTATCATATGCCCCTTTTTGGTGGAGTACTTCTCAGAAGCAAGGTCAGCTCGTTGGCATTGACCGCTTAGCTACCTTTGGGACCTGGAAGGAGAGTCGGGGCCTTGGAGGCCCAAGGATTGGCAGCTCAGGGCACGCTGGGCACAGCAGGAGCCTGACCTTGGAGGCTCAGCTCCATGCCCCACACTGACCTGCAGGTGGAGTGTCCACTCTTGAATACTCGTGCTCGGTTCTGCTCTAGCTCCCTCGCAGCTCAAGCGAAGACATTTCCTGTGTACAAGCCCAGCCCACCTTCGTCTTCGAGGCCCAGCCTAGACTCCTTTCCTCTAGCCCTCGAGGATCTCAGGCTCGTTCTGCAGCACACATCCTGCAAGACTTACTGGATGTGTCTCCCTCCCTCTGCTTAGAGGCCGAGGAAAGAGACAGTAGGCGCTGAAGCAACCTACTGCTGTGGGTGCCTGTCTTCGGGCTCCTCTGACCCCAGACTTCCCAAAGCCCTCACATTCTGTCTCCAGACCTTCCTGTTGTGATCTGAATGTAAAATTACTCCCCCTCCCCCAGGCTCCTGATTGGAGTGTTCCTACCTTGGCTGATGGTATGTTTTGGGAGGCTGTGGAACCTGCAGACAGTGGGGTCCCGATGGTTGGAAGTAGGTTCTTGGAGGTCGGCCTTTGAAAGTCATGCCGGTCCCATATGCTCTTTGTTCCTACCCAATCCTACCTACATGTTCTTATTCCCACTAACTCCTCCAAGCTTTTCCCACCACGACAGACTGAGAACCTCCAAAAGCATGGGCTGAAGTCAATCCTCTGTCTTTTAGGTTATTCTGTAAGGCATTTTGATCACAGAGATGCATAAGTAACTAATATACTGCCTAGGGAGAAGTGCCACCCTGGGCTGCTAACACAGCTTGACACTACCATGCCCACATCCAGTAATGAGTGAGGGGTTTTATTTCACCTGGCACAGCCAGACACATAGTTATTTATTTCGTCTCTCTTTGGCTGTCAATTCACTTGATGAGAAGCAGAACTGGAGCAATGGCTTCTGAAACAAAAAAAGAATTTTGCCTCAATTGCATTTGTATTCAAATGGACGAAATAAATTTCAGTGCTTTCCTGAGTATGCCAGGCGAGATGCCCAAGTGTGCAAGGCGTGCTGCTGCTGGCCCTCTGGCCCCAAGAGAGGTCGAGATGAAAAATGAGGCTTTGAACAAGCCTTGGGCAGTCAATCTGGTCAGCAGCCATGCAGGCATGCCACCTGGAGGGACCCTGCCATCCTCTGGTACGCGCGCTCCCCCCACCCCCCGCCGTGTGTGTGTGTGTGTGTGTGTGTGTGTGTGTGTGTGAGCACGCGCACATGTGCATGCTTCCTCACAAAGGCAAGTTGATGATTAACTATCAAGGACCACAGCCTGGATCAGGAAGAAAAAAAGAATAAATAACATGCAATTTTGTTTCTGCTCGCATTGGTCTGGAAGCGGCGGTGGCGGTGGCGGGGGGGGGGGCGCTGTTTGCCACTTCTAGCACCTAGGTGTTTAGAGTGTCATCTATCAGCATTGTGACCTCGGCTTAACCCCTTACCACAGCATCCTGGAACCTAGAGGATGGAGCTGGAGGACTCAGCACCTCAAGGCCACAGAGGGCCTAGTTCCTGTGCATGGGAGCAGGGCCAACCTCTAGCTTGTCCTTTCTCTTGACCCAGAAACCCTATTTCCTGGCTCTGGGGTGGAGTATGTATTCCTGTGGGCAACTCTACATGCTACCTCCTCCAGGGTGTATGGATCCTGTGATGGATGCCTGAAGGTCATGGATCTTACCACCATGTCTAAGCCTCGGCTGTGAGTACCCCCTGGCATAAGACAAGGCAAACACCTCAAGAGCTGGAGGGAGGGCAGGCCTCAGATATGGCAGTCCTGGACTCTTCACAGATGGCTCTAAGAACTGGCTTTTCTCTCAGCTCAGAGCTCATGGGAGCACCCAGAGATGGGCAGGCTGGATGATAGGTGTGTCTAGCCGCAAGATATCTGCCCTTCACCTGTGTTCTGCTTGTGCTTGGGAATTCCACTTAGCCTCATTCATCTCTAGAACTCATGTCCGTGGGGCATGCCAAGTGCTAGGCTGGGCGCCAGCCAGCCATTGGCAGGAAGCTGAGCAGGCCCAACAGGCCTACCACAGTGAGTGTCCCGTCCAGTCGTACCTCCTCACCTGGTGGCCTAAGTTCAGAACCCACAGCTCTACCTCTCCCCGTGAATCCTATGACTCCACGACCTCAACATTGCACTTGGATATGGCCTTGTTACAAATGAAGTCCGGAAGAATGATGCATTAATGAGGCAGACACAGGAAATGAGGACCACGAGTTTAGTCATATGAATGTGTGCTGTCCCTAAGTAACAGCCAAGGGTATGCCAAGGGTTTGTTTTAGAAACTCAAGATCTGAGGCTTGACTGGGAAGACCCTGCTGAGGGAATGAGGCATGGCTGGAGGAGGGAGGTCCCTCATGGTCCATAAGTCAGGTTCTATTGGATGTAGTTACACTTATTGGTTTCTGCATCGCCCACAATGTTCCTCATTATATATTTAACAGATGTGATGGAGACTGTATCTTGCAAGGTCTAAAGAATTTGTTTCCTTGTCACCTACAGAGAAAGAGGCAGGGACATATAGTGGGAAGATGTCACTTAGAAGTGAGAGGGCTGGAGAGATGGCTCAGCAGCTGAAGTGAGAGGAATGGAGTTGGGATCCCCAGATCGCAGTTAAGGTCAGGTGTGTGTGGCAGTACACCTGTAATTCCAGCCCCGACGGCAGAAAGAGGGGATCCCCGAGCAAGCTGGGTAGGGACACTAGCCATATGGGTGCGCTCCGGGCTTGACTAACAGACCCTGCCTCAGTGAATACGGTGGAAGAGCAACAGAGGATAATTCCTGACGTCAACCTTAGGCTTCCACATGCATGCACACAATATGCACACGCACCTCCACACACATGTCCACATACATGCATAATACACAGAGACATGAAAATGGGAAAAAAGATTGAAGAAGAAGAAGAAGGAGAAGGAGGAGGAGGAGGAGGAAGAGGAGGAGGAGGAGAAGAAGGAGAAGAGGAAGGAGAAGGAGGAGGAGGAGAAGAAGAAGATTATGATGAGGATGATGGCAGTGGCAATGGCAGAGAAGAGATGGCCAGTGTGTGCCACTGTGTATGGGGGCCGAGTCTGGAGGAGAGAAGTCAGTGGGGCCAGGTCTGTGGTGAGGTCACAGTGTATGAGGGTCTAGGGTGTCCTTTGGCAGTGCATGTCCTGTGGGCCATGAGTGAACTTGCAGGACTCACTATCTTTATCTGCACAGATATGTAGTAGAGGTGGGAAAGGCAGGGAACAGGGTATAGACTGAAGGGTTAAGTTAAAGCCATGGGCTGAGAGAACCTTTTAAGGTGTTTGGTTATTCTGGAAGAGAAAGGGTCATAGACAGTGGGGCGTGTGGGGTTTAACCAGCAAATCCTTCCATTTCAGGGCTAGAGCTGTCCCATAAAACCACCAAGAGTTCCTACCCTGGTGGCTTCATTGTACACTGTCTACATTGCTGCTATAAGATACCTGTCAAAGGAGACTTAAGGAAGGTCCGTTCCAGCGTGAGGGTATCATGGCCAGGAAGGTCTGGTGCCAGGACTGTGAGATGGCTGGTCACATTGCATGTGCAAAGTGGAAAGAAATAAAAGCCAGTGTTCAGCTTGTGTTTCCCTTCTTAGAAAAGCAGCATGCGACCCCAGGGCATGCAATGCTACTGCCCACAGTTACGGTGGGCATTCCTGCCTCAGTCAAACAGAGTAGAAACTCCCTCACAGATGTGCCCAGGGGAACATCTCCCAGTGATTCTAGATCCTACTGAGTTGACCGTATAGGTCATCGTGGCGATGTAGTACAACTCCAAAGTCATAGCTTGACTGGCCTTGGCTCTCCATTCAGGCCTAAGGAGCTGGGCCTAGAGTACGGACAAGTATAGAGCGGAAAGGAGTTGATCTAGGTAAGAGCCTTGGGGCCACACTGCCTCTGCCATTGCTTGGGCTAAACCTGAGTTTCTTTTCTTCTTACCTGCTTCCTACCCCAGAAACAGCAATGGCTCTGCATATCTGGGACTTGGCCATTCTGGAAGCTCTGACCTGTGACTCCTGTCTCCCTCCTGTCCTAGGATGTACCAGGCTCTGGATCCCACACGGGGCTTTTGAATTTAGTTGTCTAGGCTTGGCAGGCATGGGCAGTACTCAGGTACCAGGGCTTCATCCTGCTTCTGTGTCCTTTTCTGAGAGGTGCCTCTGTGCATCCCGGGGCAAGGCCCTGGGGGTTCTGTCTTTGCTTCTGTGTAACCTGAGTCCAGCAGTCCCCTATGGGAGAGCCAGGCAGCCCCTAGCCTCCTACGGTGCCACCAGATCATTTGATTCATTGTGGTGATGCCACAGCTAGCCCGAGACCAGCCTGAGAAGAAAATACACTTTAGAAGTGTGAAGTCAAATAGCGGACTCCACTCGAGACTCTCCCGTTCCCAGGGATGAGACACTTCCCATTAACAAAACACCTTCATTTTTAGAAAAATCCATGTTCACAGCTTGCTTACTAGAGCTTGCCCCCACAAGTTATGATTTATTTCTTATTACAAGGTGAAAAGAGATAAAAAAAAAAACTCTGGGGGGGGGTAGGCGAAGGGAAAGCCCAGTGACTCTTTCCACCGAGTCCCAGGGAGTTTGATTTAAAGGGACATTGTCATCTTTAATGTTTTCATCCACAGGAATTAGAGAGTACCACTGTGGTAATTTAGAAGCTGCTGATTTAGGGGGCAGCCTTCGTGGGCTGCCTCTGCTGTATTTCCCTTTTTATGGTTCCAGAGAGTATTTTCTGAGAGATAATAATGTTGGGTGATATTTCTCCTTTGTCATGTGGAGGCCCAAGAAGAAAATTAAAATAGGTCCTTTCTAGTCCCCTCTCTGAGGCCAGACAGTGGCCTGGAGGACTGCCATGGGCTGAACTGGGCACTCCACCGTCTTGAGGCCTGACTGCCCCCTGTGCCAACCCCACCCTGATCAATTGTCAGAAACTCCTCCGCTTCATCCCAGCAAAGCCCCCGAAAGGCTCTCTGGCACTGATCCCTTCCAATTCTGCCCTAAACTCATTTGAGACTTTAGTCTCCCCTCCTCATGCCACTCCACAGAGGAAACTCCCTTTAAAGACGCCAAACTGCCAAAGGCCTGTTGTCTTCTGTGCTCTGTCCAGACCTCCCACCAGGCCAGCTGACTGCTTCCTTTTTCTCTGGCTCCCAGGACTCTGCACTTAGCTTTCTCCTCCCTCAGTGCCAGCATCGCTCTGTATTGTCTTTTGCAGCTGGTGCATCCCATCCCCCCGACTTCTTTCCAGAGTCCAGTCTTGACTGGTCTCTGTCTACCCTCACCAAATCGATGGCCTTGTCCAACCACATGGCTTTAAAAGTATCAAAAGGCCAAGGTGAATAGACCTTTTGTCCTTATCTCCCAGGAGAAGTATCACACTATACCCTCCAAAGATCTTTTCCTCTAGTGACGAAAAGATCCTCAAACTGGCTTCTGAGAATCTCGGCCTTCTTTCCAGAGTGCAGACCTAGTCTTAACCAAATGGCTGGGTTTCATCTTTCCCAGTCTTAGCACAAGGCTTGGCTGTTCTTTTTCTGGAGGAGACATCTCTGATCTTTGTAAATGCTGCCACCCACCCTGTCCTGCCCGCCCTCTGTGCTGCTCTCAAGGCACCTCCAGCGTGGCTAGAGCTTATGCAGGAGCCTCACTGCAGTGGAAATTCCACCAATGTGAGTTTTGTTCCCTGACCTGCACAACCTCCATGGCCTACACATGCCCTACCAGGGAGCATTTGTGTGGGTGACCTGGTGCTGAATCCAGGGACTCAGGGGGTGATGGGGAAATCAGGAAAGCTACTACAGACACGTTGGACACCTCTGACTGTACTACATGTATATATATTTTAAAGTGTGTGTGTGTGCGCGTGCGCTCCCGTGCTCACCTGCCTGCAGGGGCCAGAAGCAGATGTTAGTTACCCTGGAGCTGGAGTTAAAAGTGGTTGTGAGTTGCCTGACACAGGTGCTGAACTGAACTCAGGTTCTCCGGACATGCAGGAAGCACTCTCAGCTGCTGGGCCATCTCTCTAGCCCAGCACCTGCACCTTCTGATGGGCATAGTCCATCAAAGCCCTTTGAAATAAAAGCTCTCTAGAGGCATCAACGGGATGATATTTCATGTCAAACAGTATCACCAAAAAATAATGTTGTGCTTATGTGTCATATCCTACACGTGGTATCTCAGAGCATTTTGCTAAAGGGTATTAATTGAGTTTTACAACATCATTGACATGGGAGGAATCAGTTTCTTGATTAATGAATGAAAAGAGGGGCTAAATCAGGCAAAAATAAAAAGAAAAGAAAAGATGGCACATGCAAGTTCCAGGATGCTGGGAGCAGAAAGAGCACTCATATTGGTCCTTGAGCCAATGTGTGGACTTGTGGGTGGCATGAGGTCTCTTAAGAGATGTTGATGGGGGCTCTGGAGTTACCACGATCCCTGCTGGGTCCTTGGTCTTTTGGGTTCCAGCTGGATGACCACAGGCAAGTTCTTTAACATCTCGGTGTCTCTGTTTCCCCATCTCTAACTTGGGCTACACACTGTTCTTTTTGTAAGAATTGTCACAAATTTAGGCACTATATTTTGCTGGCTAATACAATAAACGTTCTAACTAGTAACAGAAGTCTTGGCTCAGTCACCAGCCAAAGACTCCTTCTCTTTGCTTCCTGTGTATGAATTCTGTGTGCCCGACTGGTCCCCAGTGTATCTATCTACTCACAGTCTGCAGATGTCTAAGGATGGACACATGGGTATTCAGAAAGAGCTTGCCAAATCGGTCTGGTCCACTATAAATTCAGCCCCAAAGCCTGATCTAGTATTTCACAGACTCTTGAAGCAGGAGCTGGGTTGGACTGGCCCCTGTGGGACAGGATGCCGGGAGTGGGGCAGGATAGAGTTGGGATCAACAGTCTATCTTTTGGCTAGATAGATTCTTCCTGACAAGTCACAGGGACTTGGAAAGACAAGAGCTGCCAAATCTGAGGTGCCTAAAGGGCACCCGTGAAACATATGCTGGTGACAAAAGCTGTTTAAGGTAGTTGAGAGTCGGAGCAGCACAGGCAAGAGCTTGGGCCTTGAAGCCAGGCTCCTGGATTCAAGTACCATCCTATAGCTTTCTAGGTCTGGAAAATGGGCAAGTTATCAAATGCATGGGGCCTCTGGGATTCATCTGTGAAGAGGAATAGTTCCTCCATTGTAGATTGCTATAAGGATTAATGAATTCACCTAGACAGGCTTAGCATCAGCTATTAATACTGGGTTATTACCTGAAATTAATGATGTGGCTTCAGAAGCTAGCTCTGCTGCATGCTGAGGACCTGCAGTGCTCAGCTTTTGAGTCATGGTGTCTCTGCACTGTGAATTGGCACCATGCCCTGTCCACATGGCAGATGTCCATCCTGGGCACGCTCTCCCACTGTGGGGCCCGAACCATTTTCCCCAGTAGGCAATCCATAGATATGGGAATGGGGACAGGCCTGCTCTGTCACCACTGTCTTCTCAGGGCCAAGCCCAGAGCTTGCCTGGAGCAGATTCTAGGCATGCAGGGCTACATGACAGCAAATGTCACTAGTTGCTTTGATTTAGGACATGCGTTGGTTACTTTTCTCATGGTTGTTTCTGTTGACTGGCAGAAAACAATTTCAGGGAGCAGAGGTCTCTTCTGGCTCCTAGTCTAAAGGGCTCTAGTTCACTGTGGTGGGGAAGGCAAGTCGGTGGGAGCAGCTGGAGACGGTGGTAGTGGGGACATGTGGCTGCTTGCTTATGTCTTGATGGGCCAAGAAACAGGAGTAGGGCTAGAAGCAGGGCTGGGCCTATCTTCAAAGCCTGTTGCTCAATCAGGCCTTGCTTCCTGAAAGTTCCACAACCTCCCTAAACAGCGCCACCAGCTGGTGATCAAGTTTTCAAACATAAGACAGTCTACGTGCAAACCTCATCATTTCCTTGTGCTGGGATCACATAGGAAGAAGCCTTGCTGCTTCTATGACTTTAAGGGCTGTGTGAAGATTTTTGTCGTGAATGAAGCCATGATGCTGAACCATTTGACATCTGTAGGTGTGTCCTAGTTCACTCTGGTCATCCACTGTCCTTCCAACACTAAGTGACAGGTACTTATCAAACCATTCAGCCCCAAAGCACTCTTAGCACAAGCATCCTCTCTTGAGAATTAGGAGCAGGGATTAGCATCCAGGAGGCCATTTTCGTGTACCAAGTGGGACTGCTGAAGGCTGGGCTGCAGCCATTGTAATATCACACTGTCCCTTAATGGTGGAGACTACTTCCTGCATCCTGGGCATCTGGAAGCCATTTTGCTTGCAAACATTACAGTTGGTCAGGGCCCACAGCCTCCTGAGACACTGTTCTTTAGTTCAGTTGGTCCAGCCCGATACAACCCATTTAGAGTGAAACTTCCCAGACTCTGAGGCTCTTTAATATTTCATCTGCCTGGCGGCCTGGCCAAGGCTGCTTACAGAGAGCCTGTGGTCCGGGAGCAAGGGATCATGGGCTTGGGCTGGGTCTCTGCCCTTCATTTCAGATGAGATCAATCAGCTTTTCTGACTTCAAAGGTGTGCAGACACAGCACAGAGGCTCACAGGGGACCCGCATGGCCACACGTTCCTCATACCTCCTCCTCGTTCCATTTGAGCGAGAGGTCCTCATTCCCCCTCAAAGCTGCCATGGCCCAGAGCTATTAATCAGCAGCTACACAGCTGCTCTGAACTCTCCCTCCAGCCCACAGTGTCTTGGCTTCCCCTTCACATGGGCTTCTTTCCAAATTCTTCCCAAGTCATGGCTGGAAGGCAGGTGAGGGAGGGGAGGCTGCAGAGTCTGGCCCCGAATATTCTGAAGTGGACATTTAGCCTCTGTAGGATGGGGAGTAGAGTTGGGGGACCCAGGGGTCCCATTCAGAACATTCCTTTATGGTTACTGCATTCACGGTATGAACACACTGGCTTCCTTCTCCAGTCAGAAGCAGTTGTCAGCTGCTCCCCTGCCAGTAGGAGCCACCCTCCCTGAAAGGAGCTCTATGGGGCCTCCAAATAGCTCCCATTGCACCCTCATGTCTGGGAAGATACACTCCATCACACCCTTGGTTGCGAGCAGAGGGGAGGGGAAGGGAGAACCCAGGATGGGTGGACAGAAGTTGGCCTCTGCATGACCCAATCCACCTTGGAGCCCCAATGACAGACATGTATTTAGGCTGGGGGCATGGGGCTTGCGATGGCTAATCTTGGTTGTCAAGTTGACTACATCTGGAATCAATGAAAGCCCTAAAGCTGAGCACACCTGTGAGGGGTTCTCTTGATTAGATCCCTTGAGGTGAGAAGACCCATCCTAAATCTGGGTCATACCTTCCGATGGCAGTCCACATCAAAAGGAGAAAGCTTTTGCTTCCCACATGCTTGCCCTCACTAGCGGCTTCCTCTCTCCTGGTGTTAGAATCAATTTCTTCCAAACTCCAGCACAGACTGCAGAGCAGCAGTTCTCCAGGTCCCTCTGGGAGTTCAGGATTGGAATGGAACTGCGAAGACACCTGGCCTGCGGACTACCAGATTCCTGCCCTTCCCATTAGCAGACCGCCACGGCTGGACTGCCTGCTCCAAAGTCTGTCAGCTGCTCTAGTAAGGCGTGTGTGTGTGTGTGTGTGTGTGTGTGTGTGTGTGTGTGTGTGTGCGTGTGCGTGTGCGTGTGCGTGTGCGTGTGCGCGTGCGCGTGCGCGTGCGCGT
>PVIU01025096.1:0-24333 GCA_004026605.1 Ondatra zibethicus
TAAGTCAGACAAAGACATTGAAAAACAAAGCTAGACAAATATTACAAAAATCTTCAATAAAATACTAGCAAGCAACTTGACAACATTCCCAAAGAGTTAGACATTATAATTGAATGGGACTGCCCATGATATACAAAATTGACTTCCTATATGCAGCCTAAGACTAGGAATGTAGTCATCAGCAGAACACAGTTAGCATGTATGAGTTCCTTGTATTCAATCTCAGCTCCGAATAGAGTGAATTCTTCAATCAGATGAAAGATGATCATCTAAATTAACGCAGAAAGCAATTGTCAGAGTCAATCATAGTTTCTTGACAAAAAATTGACAGTTTTCATGTAGTAAAGTTATTTAACATATAACTCCACTTATAGAATAAGCTCCAGCAAAATATGACCTAGTCCAAGCATTTGAGAGGTGAAGACAGGAGCAGGAATTTAAGGCTAGTCTGAACTACATAACAGATTTGAGGCTAACCTGGGATGTATAAGACTCTGCCTCAATAAAAAGAAAAGAGCTGAAGAAATGGCTTGTGGGTTAAGAACACTGACTGATCTTCGAGAGGACCTGGTTCGATTCTCAGAACCCACATGGCAGCTTACAACCATCTGTAACTCCAGTTCCAGAAGATCCAATGCTTTACTCTTTCCTAGCTACCAGGCATGCATGTGGTACACAGATTTACATGTAAAACACCAATACATATAAAATATTTTTTTTAAAAAAAAGAGTATGAAAGAGAGAGAGGACGAAGGGCAGGAAGGAAAGAGGAAGGACAAAAGGAAAGAAAAAAGGGGGAAGTGGAAGGGGTCGCTATTATAATCCCCATTTCACCCTGGGAAGAAATGACTCTCATTATCCTCATTCACTACGCATGAATATAAACATCTTCGTTGCTTCCCAAACTTTTAAGTTCTAAAAGGAGATATAGTTATACCTGGATCATCCAAAGTGCCATCACTGATCATTCTTACAAAAAGAAAAAAAAACTTTCTAAAGCTCACGAGTAAATATATAAATACTGGTTAAATGAAACAATCTCCCCCCCCCACACACACTTCTCTCTCTCTCTCTCTCTCTCTCTCTCTCTCTCTCTCTCTCTCTCTCTCTCTAGCAATGGTTGAGGATAAATAATTACTTTATCACAAAAAGATAAAGAGTTAGGAAGGTCAGTGAATTTCTAAGGGAAACCTGTTTTATGCTGCAGTCTTCTGAATGTTCCAGAGTGCATGAAATAAAAACATTAAGGTCCCACTGATCCCACAGAATAGTGAGAATTTTTTTTCGATGTGTATCAGATACATTAAGACTTGGCTTATATATTTTCACCTGTCACACCCTCAGAAGCCACAAGAACCACACGAATGTGTTTGTGGAGGAGCTATAGCCTCTGGGGACAAAGTGTGGTACTTACTTGCACTTAGTACTAAGCCTGTAATGAATGCTTTGTAGCGGTACTAAATCTGTAACAGTTAATGGCTGTTCTTAACCTAACTTCTCACCTAAAATCAGCTGAGTTGCTTCCTAAGCCTAGAGAGACTGCTTATCTAGTCTGGGATGAGTTCTGGGCCCTGGCAGGTTTTTGCAGATCACCAAGAGACTCCAGTAAGTGCCTGCAGCTTCTGTTTACACTTGTGAGTGTGTCTGACTGACCACCTCCGGCAGGACACTAAAGCTACGCTCTGCTTTTCCAGAGACCACCGTAAGTACAGTAGTTAGAAGTCTCCCTCCCTTTCAGGAGGACACAGTAAGAAGCTGCTTTCAAGCATGCTAACTTATTCATCAACGTAGCCACAATTTACAGCATCCTTCAGACAGGGTTGTGTCTCTGAATCCTACGCTGTCTTTGAAGCCCAGGAAGCGATCTTCATTCTATGCATTAGACATGGGGAAGACAACAAGCGAAGAAAATAGAGTCCCTAATCTTAGCGAAGCAAGTATTTTGCTTGTAAAGACACTATTTTCCTTTTCCTCAAAACACTGGGGCTCAGGGGGATTGTAATTGATTTGTCAAGGTCAAAGGGCCACCAAGAAAGATCTTAGGGGAGCTGGTACAACCTGTTTTGACTGTACTACATTGCCCCCTAGGGCTGCACGAGTTTATAGCAGGTGCTAGAAGTGAACTAATTCAAAATACCAGAGGGCAACAGGCTAGGTATCTTCCCCAGCAGACCTAACTGGCTATGATTGCTCTTTCCTCTCTACATTCAGGGCCCTTTTGTGCGTACCACTGGCTTGGCAGGGAACTCTTTCTGCCTTTCGTTAATTGCTAGTTCATGTGCTTTCAGCTAATTGCCATTACAAGCAAGTTCAGGCGAGGCTAAGGCATTCCCGGATATATTTTCATCTACCTCAGCTCTACGTTGCCTTGGAGCAGAACTTCTCAAACTGTATGTGCGAATCACCCGGTGGCCCTGTGAGAGTGCAGAAACACCAGGCAGCGTGTACTTTCCGACAAACAGCCAGGAGAGGCCAATGCTGCCACTGAGAGGGTCACACAGGGAGCAGCGAAGAGCTTACTAACCCTTCTAAAGAACTGTTTGTTAAACTGCACCAGTTACTCCTGCGGCTGATAAGTTACAGTCACTGTATGCTTTATTTCTAATTGGCTTTTGATTATTCCTCCTTGTTATAAGTAGTCAAGTTAATAAGACTGTATAGTCATTCATTGCCCACTCAGTGAATCTTTGTAAATTGTTTACATGATAGGTGACTCACCTACAACTGAAAATAATCCAAACCCCGATTCATTGATAAGAAATGAATTCACACATACAATAGAAAAGCTTTTCTCATCACAAAGAAATATCATACTATTAATTTCATACTGAAACCCAAAATGTATGTCGTAGTAAGCATGATAAAATTCAGGAAATACTCAAAGATGTTGTCAAGTCTGTTGCACACTCTTATCTTTGTGTCCATTTCCTTTCTAGAGAAATTAACTGTTCTTTGTTTTTCTAATCAAGATTCTTTCTTTCAATGACAATATAGTTAGAAGTAACAATTCATTTACATGGTTTTTTTAAAAATATTTGTTACATGAAAAAACAGTCTCCCAAAAACCAGTCAAGACCAGAAGGTATAACATTTAACGTTTTAGGATAGGAAGATCTAGGTGGGACATATTGACAAATCCCCCTAATTAGATTTTTCCAGTCTGCCTTCACAAAGAGACCAGGAGTATTGTTAATATTTAGATGCCGTGAAGATTATGTAGACTCAGTAGTGACAACTTGATGTGTCTACATAATCTTTGGGTGCTACCTCTCCTGGTCCACAAAAATCACACAAGAACATGCCATGCATGTCCCAGGACATGTGAGTGATCCATCTGCAACATCCTTTAAGGGTCCATGAATGAATGGATACTACTACTCTACACAAGTGATAGACAGAGTTAAGCAAACGCAATGTGCATATCTTTACATTTCTAAAGATATACATAGTAGATGGTCAGTTAATGGCCCATCCAGTTCTTTCACACGGCCGTCTCTACCTCAGAGGCAGGAGGAAGAACAATGGCCAATGACTAGTTGACATTGTCTTTGACTTTATAAAAAATATCTCTGACCATAGCAGACATTTTATATCTTAGATATCTTAGACAATCTTAGCTCTTGAACCCATCCACAATCTTATGAGAGCAGGTATAAAGTTCTGAAATGTACCACGAAAGTGCATTCACTGGCAGAAAACAATGATAAAAACCAAACGATAATAGAAAGCTCAACTGCCCCTCCAATAAACTCATAAAAAAGATCAAATCATAACCCAAAGAACAGACACTAGTAAAGCAGTGACATTAAGAAAGAAGGCTATAAAAGAAAATTGGAAGGGAAGAAAAACTTTACCCAAGGAAACGTGAGAAAATGAAGAAATTAATAACTGAGATGTGGTGTCCCGGTTTGCTTTCTGCAGTTGTGACAAAACACTGACTAAACTAATGTGGGGAGACACTTCAACATCCCAGTCCATCCTTGAGGGGAGTCAGGGCAGGAATTAAGCAGGAATCTGGAGCAGACACTGAGGCAGAGACCACAGAGGACATTGCCTCCTGATTCACTCCGATGGCCTGCTCAGCTCCCTTCCTTACACAGCCCAGGACCTGCCCTGGGATAGTGCTGCCCACAGTATACTGGATCCCACTATATCTTTCCGCAATCAAGAAAATGCCTTCTTCCCTGGTGTGGGAAGTTAACAAAGTATGTGCCTTAGTTAGGGTTTCTACTACTGTGAAGAGAAACTATGGCCGCAGCAACTCCTAAAATGAAAAACATTTAATTGGCATGGCTCTTTTACGGTTCAGAGGTTTAGGACATTGTCATCATGGCAGGAAGCAAGTCAGCTTGCAGGCCGACATAGTGCTGGAGAACTAGGTGGGTTCTACATCTTAGAAAGGCAACAGGAAGCAGTGTATCTCACTGGGCGTGGCTTGAGCATATATGAGACCTCAAAGCCCACCTCCACAGTGACACACTTCCTCCACAAGGTCACACCTCTAATAGTGTCACTCCCTTTGGGGCCATTTTCTTTTAAACCACCACAGTATGGCATATAACCTATGAAATTAAGATAGGCAAAGGAATTTGTTACAGATAAGTATTTCTGTAAAAGTAAAGTTCACCTATAAAGAGTGAGATGAGTAACATCTAGTCTGTAGCAAAATATCATTGCTAAAAGATTCTAATAACATATTGAGAAGAAAAGATTAGACAGAACAAGAGAAAGTATACAATGTATTTCAAAGCTATTGTATATTCAACCCACAATTACCTTCAATTAACTAACTCTAAATATGCTTGATAGCCTATACACAATAAATTCTCAGGATTACAGAGAACACATTCTGTAAATGAAGATGCTTACTTCAAAATTCTTTTTTGTGTGATTGCACTGTGAAGCCCAGCAGAAAAGCCCATGGGATACAAGGTAATTTCCACATTTTACACACGTGTGGATGTCATATTTCCTCCTCTATAGGATATTTCTGAGCAATGTGTTTTATTTCATTTGTAGCCTAGGGCATGTTAGAACTCACCTAATGTTCCCTGCAAGGCTTTGATTGCCCTCTGCTCTGAGGTCTGGTCCTTTACCCATTCATGTACATGATTATGCTCAGGAACATCTTCTGGTTTTACTGTGGGCTTTGAGGTTTGGTTTTTCCAAAGTCACATGCTTATCTTCCTGTTAATTATCACACATAGCTATGACTTGGGCATGTGATCTCCCTCTAGACATCTATGAGATTTAATAGTACGCATACTCAAATACTGAATGAGAAAAATACTAACTGAACAGTGTTAAGAGCTGTTTTTGTTCTGCTTTTTTCCCAAGAACTCAGATGTAATTCAGTGTATTTGTTTATATTTTCTAGTAAAAACCAAAAGCAAATATAACTTCTGGTGACAAAAGCAACTTCCCATGTATTAAGAGTAAATTTCAGTTTATTTCAAGTTTGTTCCCTTATTAAAGAGGTGTCAGACAATTCTTCAGACTCCCCAGAAGAGTTAGTCACCTATGTTACACATTTCAGTGACTCCTAAAAGCACCTCACCCAACCAGAGCACATCCCTACATGTACTAAATTCTCTGCCTTTTAGATAACAGATTAAGTTCCACTCTTAGAGTTCCTTCTCTTGACTTTAAGTAGTCCTCTATAAAGCACTAGTAGCATTTGCTTTATGAGCTAATTGCTTTTGTGTATGTTCTAGATAATCCATCCTTTCCCAAAGGGCTACTTCTACAAGTGGCAGTTGTAGGAACATCAGAGGAGATTGTGAAGACCTGTGCCTAGAGGGACGCCTGAAGCCGAAGGGTGTTATTGTGGACCCTGGAATCATGAAGGCCTCTAATGATTTTACTTAAAGCTTCAGCAGAGCAAGGTTTGTGCAAATGGAACTATAAGAAAACTAACCTTGTTGACTGTGGTTGCCTTTTCAGCCCCAAAGATGGTTTAGAAGAACACCAGGGCTCCAGGACAGATGCTTGGAAAACAATTCACCTATTGGAGACTGTTACTATAACAGAGATCTTCTGTTGACCCATTCCCTATTGTAAACCTTCAATAAAGGTTGTAGTTTAATTTCCAGGTAAGTGACAGTAATACAAACATAAGAGAGAAGGGCAGGGTAGATCATGAGTTTTCTATCAAATCCTTTATATCATTAAGATCTTAAATTTCAAACAACATGGACTTTGTTTAAGCCAAAAGAGCTAGGGAGTCTCACTGGCATACACCTGATGTGGGATTCCCGTCTGTATGTTGTGAGTATGTTCTATTGCCATTGGTTAAAAAAGAAACTGGGCCTATGACAGGGCAGAATGTAGTCAGGCAGAAAATCTGAACAGAGGTAGAGAGAGAGAATAGGCAGAGTTAAAGAGATGCCATGTAGCTGCCGAAGAAGACAGACATCAGAACTTTACTCGGTAAGCCACAGTCTTGTGGCAATTCATAGATTAATAGAAATGGGTCAATTTAAGATGTAAGAGTTAGTTAATAAGAAGCTTGAGCTAATAGGCCGATCAGTGTTTTAATTAATACTGTTTCTGTGTGATTATTTTGGGTCTGGGAAGCTGGAAAAAAACAAAACAAAACAAGGAGTCTCCAACAACATACATCAGGAACACTGCTTTGCAGCTTAGAGCCCTGACATTGTCTTGTCTGCTTATTTCATTTCTTTTTCCCTCTTGTTGCAAGGGGGTTAATTCCAAGCTGATAGGAAGAATATAATCACTATATCTAATCCTCATTTACACTTCCTCTGTTCACGAAACCATTTAAATAAATCCAAGTTTTATAAGAAGCCCATTGCTTATTCTACCCCCTCATAATAAGCCATTTGATGACTATGTCACAGGGTAGGCAAATTCCAGAAAAGGGAATCAAGATGCTGTACAAACTAACTGCATTTTCCCAGCACCTCTTCCTAGAAACCTGTGGCCCATCATAGAGCAGTGATATACCGGGACCAGGAAAATTTCTACCTACCACTGAATTCAATGATGTCGTACTAAAAACATGAAACCACAAGGTAAAAGTATTTGTAACATGAAAACTGACAAATGCTATATATCATGACTTCATTTCTTCTCAGACAGCCAATTTACTAGCACACCACTGTCACATAAGTCTTCATGATTTATATTGAGACAGCCACAACATTTACCAATAGACCATGAAGAACTACAGATAACCTTAGAATTCTTTTCTTTATAGACATAGATAGAGAACTCACTAGACATGTTTACTCAGATATGTTTATATAATTAAGGAAGGGAATAAAGCAAAACATGGTAAAGTATCCACATCTCTGATTCCACACAAAATATTTGTCCTCTATATTAATTATGAGACTAAACATAATTTAGAAGGATCTTTAAAATTATCTACATTTGTGGAGGAAAGCAGGAAACAATGATAGGTAGAAGAAATCAAGTATATAAAAATAATAGAAAGCAACTGTTGTTATGCAGGAGACTGCCAGTATTTGAGGAAGGGTAAAAAGAAGAAATGAGAAAAGGATAATGGTCACAGGACAGAGGGAGAGAGAAAATACAAAAATAATTGCACATCAACTAAAGATGATAACCCCCTATTGAAAAATAAACAAAGAACATATTAAATAAACACCCTCTCATTCACTACATAAATGGTGTTGAATGATAAATATGTGTGTGGACAAGACACAGTCCTGCCTCAATCACTGTATAACTTCATGAAAAAAAATACTTGAGGAAATTCTCATTCAGTGTCAATAAACACCATGATTAGCTAGTCACAGAGTACACATTACGCCTCAATCTGGGGAGTACCAAAAAATAACATTCAAAAAGTTATTATGTATACCATGAGACTCCGTGGCAGAGTGCTTATCTACCATGTGTGTCTTAGTTAGGATTTCTATTGCTGTGAAAAAACACCATGACCATGGCAACTCTTACGAGGAAGAGTTTAATTGAGGAGGCTCACTTACATTTTTTCAGAGGTTCAGTCCATTATCATCATGGTGGGAAGCATGGCAGCATGTAGACAGACATAATGCTATAGGAGTAGCTGAGAGTCCTACATCTTGTAGGCAACAGGAAGTTGACTGAGACACTGGGTAGTATTCTGAGCATAGGAAATCTCAAAACCCACCCCCACAGTGATGTACTTCCTCCAACAAGGCCATACCTACTCCAACAAAGCCACACCTCCTAATAGTGCCACTCCCTATGGGATTATGGGGGCTAATTACATTCAAACTACCATAATGTGTAATGTCTGGGTTCCAGACCCAAGCATTACAAAACATAAAAAGAGTAGCATGCAAAACATGTTGCTGAAAAGCAAACAAAAATACTGAAGTGTGAACCAAAATATTCATCATCAAGTTGACTGGATTTGAACTCAGCATGGAAACACATCTCTTGGTGATATGTAAAGGTATTCTCAGAGAGTTTTTACTGAGGAAGGAAGAACCACCCTGAATATGGATGATGCCATCTCATGGGGTAGGGTCTCAGACTAAATTAAAAGGGCGAAAAGTAACCTGTGCCCCAGTATTCATCTGTCTTCTTTCTACGGACGCAGCAAGACCAGCTTCCTCACATTCCTTATGCCACCCGTTCCCCACCATGACAGACTGTATCCCCACAGAATGTGAGCCAAAATAAACTCCCATACATTCCGTTTTTGTCAGATATTCTCTCACAGTAACAGGTAAATTAATCCCCGATAGACATGAAAAGGAGAGGGAGAAGGAAATGATAATCGCGGAAGTTCTGTGTACATGGGGTGTCTTATTTTATGTACATTTGGAGTGAGGAGTCTTTGCCCTAAGCCTATATTATGAGATGAAGACTGCATGGTAAGAAGTCCTGCTTTTCATGGAAACTTCTCTTGCTCCGTTTCAAAAGAGGAAAGCTTTGTTTTCCTATACACAAAACCCAGTTTCATTATTCTAACAAATGACGGTACTTTGCTTGTGGGTGTACAAAGCTGTTTCTATGTTTTTACCTTAATTAAGTAATCTCTAACTAAAAATGAGTCTCTCCCAAGAGTTCTCAACAGATTGCCCTTACGGAATTCCAAGAAATACATCGATTTTCAGTGTCGTAAAAGGTATGTAAATTGAGATTTAATGTTGAAGCTGTTTCCCTTAATCCAACTTTAGTTGCTTTTATTTCTCATTTGCAACATTCATGTCTCCATAATCACCCAGTCTTTCGACCATTAATTTATTCATGTAGTTTTAATGCCCATGTTCTATCTGCTAAGAACAGCCCTGGGTTCTCTGAACTGATAGAAGTTGAAGCCAGAACGAGAAATCAGAAAGAAACTTTTTTTTTCTTGAGAATTTATATAAGGAAGACTTTGTTGGTGGGGGGAGGATTGTATACATCTTCATCCCATTTAGGGAAATAGCACTAAGAAACTTGCAAAATTCAAAGAGGAAGAAACAAGACAGCCATCTCCCCATAAAGAACAGTGTCAGTATGAGATTGAGTGACTGGAAACCTACCACTGTGCAGAGAGTTCTCATGACAGAGGCTGGGTGTTTTCAAGATTTGTTCTTCTCCCTCCTAGCTAAAGCCTCCAGCTGACCCAAAGCAGGTCCAGCCTCCTCATTCTGCCGGTTTTGATACGATTTGCATAAATACCTGTCATTATCCTCTACCGTGCCTCCTCTCCAACCTTGAACATTTCTTCTGGATTCATTATAATTAAAGAGCTAATGTAGCCATTCAAGTTCACATTGTCAATGACCATGTAATCATCTTCCCTAGTGGCCAGAATTCCTTTCTCTTTATGAGGTTACAATTAAATTCCTTCCAGCCATAAGGTCAAAAGAATCTGGAACAGTTAGCCTTCCTGGTGACTAATTTCACACCTGCAACTCTGACACGTATAAAATAAGACCTCTTAACTGGATGGTGTCAAATTAAGAAATAATACACATTTGACTACACCTCAACTGAAGTCAATTAGACATAAAAATTAAAGACGGTGGATTCTTTTCCTGTCGCTGGAAGTGATGCTTGACACTCTCATTATCAATTTACGACACATCTGTGTCCCTTAGAAATGTTAAAGTATTTGTGGGTTAGAAGAGAATTTGAATTGCTCAAAGCCTGGGAACGTAACTACCAGCGAGATTAAGGTAACTTACATCTGTTCCTTGTAAATATGTCTATCCTTTCATCTTATTTTTTCTCCTCCCAAAGATTTAGGCTTGTCTAAAGTGGATTCAGCCATGTTTCAGCTTTTTTCATTTTATAAAGGTGTAGGGTTATTGTATCACTATGCCTGGCTAATTGCAAAGAGCAGATTTAGCCTCTGCCTCTTAAAATATGTCACTGGCCAAAGAAACCTTTCTTTTTGTGGACCTTCTGTCCATGGACAGTTCTGCATGGTTTCCAGTTTTCTCTGTAAACACCGCCCACAACTGCTGACTCTGTCCTAGACTAGAGTTGTTTTCAGCAGTGAGGCTATTTGCTAGAAGCGTTGCAAATCTACCCTCTGTTCAAGACCACTGCATCTGAAGGAGACAGCCTATGGTGACTCTGTGCACTACACACAGTTGCTATTACTACAAGGAATGCACATAACCAGTTACATAATTCTTGCTATGTATGCTACCAGGCTTTGTGCCATTTAAATTCTCTTCTCGGGATTACTTGACATTTGTATGTGATTTCCCTGCATCCTACCTGCTTTTCTGTCTATTTTCTATTAATCAGTATTCTACTGTCTTCTCCAATCAGGTCAACTTTTTAGTTTCTACATCTAGACAGCATGAACAAGATAAACACTGGATCCTCAGAGCTCATATCCTTGTGCTTAAAAATCAGCAGACACATAGGTTAATTGACCTAAAAAGTTCTTTTCTGACTTTACTTAGGACAGACTCTGATAAGTACCTAGAATTTGAATAGAAAAGAGCTGAGAGCTGGGCTGAAAGACACAGCCAAGTTGGTACAAGTTTGCCTGTCATACATCACATCCTGAGACTGATTTGCATGATGGAGACAAGGATCTCAAACCTATCCTCCTGAAGCTTACAATCCACTGAGTGTGACGGCAAGGGTGATGATACCACCACCCTGGCTGAGTCACGATCTCAGAACTCCAGGCAAGAACTGACAGCAAACAGTTGTGTTCTCTGCAGTGGAACTGAAATGAAGAAATGCACTTACAAGATGGAGAATTAGCTTCTACAAAAACAGCCCACAAAATTCAAGAAAAATCACTTCTTTTCCAAATATAAGGAAGCTGCCTTAAAAGGGGAGTTTGACAGTTGTGACATACATACTAAGTGATAAAACATGATTCTTTTTCTTTTTAAAAAACTTTATTCATATTTATTTGTTTGTTTGTTTATTTAGTTTACATTTTGACCACAGTTTCTCTCCCTCCTGTCTTCTCATTCCCTCCTCCCCCTCCCAATCCACTCCTCCTCTGTTTCTGTTCAGAAAAGGGCAGGCCTCTCGTGGGTACCAACAAAGCATGGCATAGCAAGTTGTAGTAATACTAAGCACCTCCCTTGTATTTGGGCTCGGTAAAGCAATTCAGTATAAGGAATAGGTTCTAAAGAGCCAGCCAAAGCATCATGGTCATCCCCAGCTATCATTGTTAGGAGTCTCACAAAAAGGCAAGTTACAAAACTGTCACATACGTAGAGGGTTTAGGTCCATCCTTTGAAGGCTCTGTGGTTGTTGGTTCACACTCGATGAGTTCCTATGAGACAGGTTAGTTATTTCTGTGGGTTTTCTTGTGATGTAAAACATGATTCTAAGATGCTGGAAATCCTTCCCCTTTCTTTGTTTCCTGGTCCACCCTGATGTGAGCAAGAAACCACACACTCCTGTTGACATACTTAATAGCCATTGTCAGCATCATAACTTCTCTTCCATGATGGGAAATAAATATCTCAAACTATGAGCCAAAACAACCTCTTCCTCTCTTGCTTCTTGTCAAGTATTTAATCATAAAAACAAGAACAGCAACAAAAACAAAGAAAATAGGTAGAAAAGAGTGGGTGCGTTGGTGTGCTAATTATGGTCATGTGGTTTATGGGTCTTTGAGACTTCTTTGTGTGAGAAATATGAACGAGTTTGGAACTAAGGTTAGAGAAACTCTAAAATTCTGTAAGCAAAGTTTAATAGGCCAATTCTGGTGGCATTTCAGGAGGTTATGCATGTAGATAACATCTCAAAGGGGAATAAGACAATTAAGAACAAGACTACTAGTAATTATTCATGTTATCTTTTGGCAAATAACGTGACTACATTCTGTCTGACTACTGAAAATTTGAGACTGAACTCAAAAGTAATGAACTATATTTTTTAGGGGAGAAAATTTTAAGGCATACAATATTAGTCAAAGCATGACTCATGGTCACAGTACTTCTTATCCAGGCTTCCAGCAAAAGAGAAAGGAGCTCTGAGCAGAAGGTTGAACCGGGTGTGGTAATGCAAAGAAAGCAACTTGAACCCAGGTAAAGTTACAAATTAGACTGGTGCTAGCATTGCTAAAGAGAAACCAGAGACTTTTCACCCCCGGGCAATAAGAAAGGTTAAAAACAAGACTCTACCCATCAAAGGCTGCAATTTATAAAATGTAAACTCATTAGAAAAACTTTCATTTGAGACGAGAGCTTCCAGGGCAAACCATTCTAAGAAAATCCATCTGAAAAAGTGTTTTCCCGGGTTTAACCTTAAAGGCACACCGAGCCTACATCTGTGATCAGTAGGGGCCAGGCTTCAGTTGGGAACTGTAGTAAATTTTGGTATCATCCACATGGTGCTGATTTTGTAAGCATACAACATACAATTAACGAGGCTTTAGAGATTTGCACAAAGGTTTCAAATTACATGAAACCATACAACATGTAATAAGGTCACACTACCTGCGTGCAGTCTGATAGGCTGTACATAAGTCTGTGAGAGCGAGTCCTAAGCTACAGTGGAGAATGTGGGATATTTGAGGTGTCAGAAGTGTGAGGCATCCACTGAGGAAAGCAGCAGGCATCAAGTGGTCTAAGAGAGAGATCACAATTGTCAAAGACAGCAGAGGTGGGAGGAAAGGTGGCCTGAATGTAGATGCCACCATCCTATGGACTGCGCTCCCAGTCCAAGTTAAAAAAGAAAAAGGAGAAAGCTACCTGAGTGCCACCATTACCCTTTTCTCTGCTTCCTGGTCTACCCAGTAGTGAGCATGTACCCTCATATTCCTGCCACAAGAGTCGAGAGATATTCTCACCACCATGACTTCCCCCCCATAACAGACTGTGCCCTCAAATCATGAACCCAAATAAACCCTTTCTCTTCTAGTTGCTTCTTGTCAGGTATTTGGTGGCAAAAGTGGGAGAAGTAACTAGAACAGTAACTGATTAAGATGTACACAGTATTATGATCTGGTATATCATGAAATTGAATTTAAATTAAAATACATATTTCAATTTTTTTAGAAAAGGATACTCTCAATGTGCTTCCTTAGGGATATTGTAAAGGAATTTATATCAATAAGGAAGAGGAGAAGGGAGAGGAAGTGGGGCAGGAAGACTGGTAACACTTTATAAAATTATTGGACAAATCCGGAACTATCTTCAGCAAGTCTTACTGAGCACATCACCATATTTCTCCCTGGGATTTTCCTGGCTCTATGCCCCTCAAAGATCTGTACATAAAACACTAATAATGAAAAGGGCATTTAAAATATTTTAAGGAGATTTTAGAAGGCAATGAACTAAGATCATATGTAAAGAGCTCAGAAGTACAGAAGCTGCAAATGGCAGATACAAGCATCCAAACAACACAATTGAACCAAAATCAAAAATGCTTAAATTCACATGCTTTGGAGACTAATAACACAGTGCAAAGAATAAAATAATAGAATGATAACTTTGTAATAAAAAAGGACGAATTGATGAAAATTTTGAAATACCAATAGGTAACTAGCAGACTCCTTTTGAATTCTAACAACCTGAAGAAAATGTGTGGAAAGGACCCCCAGAGAGCCAAACAAGATGCTCTGGTGATATCCCAGGCCAAACGAAGGTGCTCAGGAGTGTGAGTTTGTGTGCAGTTTACAATTAAGTGGCATAAAAATTAAAATGCTGATATATTTTTAGAGACAACTAGATCCTCCCAAGGATGAAAGGGAAAGCCAGCCCTACTGTAAGAGTCAAGCAAAGAGAAAAGAAGGCAAACCCACAGAACGAGGGAAGCAAAAGAAGGGAAGAGGAAGTGTGAAAGAAGAGAATGTAGTTCGTTGTTTTTACTCTTGGCTCTTTGGGGCCTGCCACCAAGCTCCCACATAAATATACATATGTTATTGCTTATAAACGCCCAGCCTTAGTTTGGTTTGATTTTTGCCAGCTTTTCTTAAATTATTTCATCTACCTTTTGCCTCTGGACTTTTACGTTTCTCTAGTTCTGTAAATCATTTTTTTTCCTTTCATTCTTATTCTATGTCTGGCTGTGTGGCTGAGTAGCTGGTCCCCTTTTTTTTCTAGCTTCTTGATCCCTCTTGCTTCCTGATCCCTCTTTTTCTCCTTCTATTTATTATTCTCTCTGCCTATCAGCCCTGCCTATCATTTCTCCTACCTTGCTATTGGCCATTCAGCTCTTTATTAGACCAATCAGGTGTTTTTAGACAGGCAGAGTAACATAGCTTCACAGTGTTAAATAAATGCAACATGAAAGAATGCAACACACCTTTGCATCATTAAAACAAATGTTCCACAGAACAAACAAATGTAACACATCTTAAATTAATATTCCCCAACAAGAGAAAGACATGAACCTTCATGGTGTAGCTAGGATCTACATCAACTGAAGAAGGAAAAATAAGTGAGTTATATGGGAAAAGACTCAGACACAAGAGTGGGTAGAGAATAGATATTGGCTTATGTGAGAAATTAGTCACAGCAAAATGAACAGACACATTTTCCAGCTCCTTTTCCCTTACGCTTCCATTTCAGAAAGAACACTCTCTGCTCACATACCATATGTTGGAGTCATGCAAAAGGCCAAAACCGAGCAGGGCTAACACCACTGAACATGTTGTATCTCAGAGAACATCATGTTTATGCCAGGCCCATAGGAAGGGGAAACAGCTCCTCTGTTATTATGTGTGTGATCTCAAGCAAGTCACTCACTGCTCATGCCAGATTGGAATATGAATTCTAACAGCACCGGTAGTTGTTTATATATGTGAATTATTTGATGTAGTGCTTGGCAATTAATAGGTGCTCAATAAATGTTTGCTTTCACCCTTTCATCTCCAAAGAAGATCAAAGTCAACAAAATAAATTGCAATACTGTCAGAAGAATCCAGAGTTTATGATCTATTAAAATTATATTTCCAATTATCATACTTTGGGATAAGAAATAATGAGACTAATGTTCATTACATTTTAGTTGTGCTGATTTGGGGTTATTATAGTAAGTAGTACAGCATTTTAGGCTAGTTGAACTGATCTGATCTAAAGATTTTTTAACGCTATGTTTGTCCTCTAAGTAGCATAGCATAATTTGACTAATAAAATCAGTCACCCATCTCTGACTAGGTTTAGGAGAAAGAATTTATTGAGAAATAACCCAGCAATTCAGAAATGAAACCTGCACTGAAGGACCAAAGTGAACTTAGCCCCAGGTAGGAGAGGGTGCTAGGTGTATTGGAGGTCTGAGTTGGTCCATATAAATTCCCCTGAGCCAGGATAAGTTTATAAAAAAGAAAAGAAAAAGAGCCTTTGGTGTGCAGTTAGATGATATTAATAGGGAGTCATACCCCTGCTGAGATAGATGCAAATGGATAGAATCTCCTGCCTGGGAATTCTAGGAAGATGGAATTTGTGAAGAAGAAAAAGCTAAAGGAGGTGAACTTCATGTTTTCCTTTCTTTCTTTCTTCTTTTCTTTCTTTCTCTTAGTGAATCCATTTTCTCAGAGTGCTCAATTCAAATTCAAACATTTTGATAAGAATTTTTATTCTTAATAGGCTATCTCATCTCTGCTGTAACTCTAATGTTGGTGCTTTGGCTTTTTCCATGAATGATAACAGAAGCCATCTAATATAGCCTGTAAGCCACTTGGGAACTAATTATGAGAAAACAAAATGAGCAAAAGCTGTTGGGCTGCAGAGTTCTCTCAGCATATGGGAGGGCTGGAGTTCGTCAATAATCCAGGGTTGACCAGATGCCTAGATGAACGGAGTAGGTCCAGCTTCATCTCCAGTTTCCTTATTCCAGTTTCTGCAAATGAGATCAAAAATTGGAGAAATCTCAGATAAGTCTTAATCATAACAGATTTCATCTGACCATCAACCTTATAAGTAGCAAGCTTTCCCTTTTGCATAGAATTTTTCAAGTTTTAGCACAGTGCCAAGCAAAGTAGGATTTATGCTCATATTAAAACCACACAGTATGTTCAAGAACCTCTCCTTAAAATTCTCACAATCTCTATGCCTGAATCCCCACAAATTTAGACATGAAAACTGATTGAACTCCCTTGGGCACGGAAAAGATGCCATTCACAATTTGGTCTTTTAACTGATGTAATGAAGCCTCAAGTTGGAGAAGTCTTTCCTCATAAAACCTTGCTAAGCTCATGAGGACATGCTGTATCTCCTTCTGGGATATGCTTTTAAATAGGATTATGGAATAAAAGAAGATGGGGAAAGAATTTATCCAGATACTCATAACTAATTAGACCACCACACACCACCTTGATTTTGCAATGAAAAGCTGTCTCCTACAGCTGAAAGACAAGTGGCGAGGCAAAGCACCTGCTTAGCAATAAGTGGAGCTATAAGGCTGACTTAACAGATGAAAATGAAAGGCATCCACCCAGACACAGTGAAGAATTCATTAATATTAAACCACTCAGATTCCATTACTGTGAACTTCCAGCAGCCCAGAAACAAGACGGGTGTTAGCTAAGTCTTTTTAATCATCTGGGTAAATGGAGATTTTCAACACGAAAGCATTCATTGCTATAAGATCTCTCAGTCCCAATTACACCAGCCAGGGAAGTGATTCTGGTGCCCCACTGATTTGTTCCTAAGTGCCAAAACGTTGATGTCAAGACTGGAGAGTCCTTAACTGATGGGCATATTTACCTAAGACATTAAAATAAAACTGGTAGAGAATAGGCAAGTAACCCATATGTACTAATGAATACTTTAGGAATTTGAAAGCTTCCTGACTCCAATTTGTGCTATTTGCCTAGGTTGATATTTATTCAGAAAAAATTCACTCACAAGTGAAGCTTAATTTACATCTGGTAAAACTGAGCCCATAATATAAAAAGAGTCAGATAGCCAATGTTGTTTTGTTCTTGTTATCTTGTTTAGGTTTTGGTTTTCCTTTTGTTGTTGTTACTGCTGTCATTGTTATTGCTTTGTAGAAACAGGGTGAAGGAAAGTCTCCATATGTAGCCCAGACTAGCTTCAAATCCACCATCATTCTGCCTTAGCCTCTCCAGTACTAGAGTAACAAGTCTGTGCCACCTTGCCTGGCTTGCATTTGTTTCCTGGCTTGTTATTATTACAATTAGATTTAAACATAGTGAGCATGTTTTACCAACTGCCTCATGAATGTTTACTAAATTAATTATAATCTCCATTGTCTACGATCTATTTTTCTGAAGACTCAAACAACTGAGTTCAAAAATAGTAAATGGAAGTTTCCAGAAAACAGACTACAACAAAGCCCACAGGATTTCAAATGCACACTGTTCTGGGCAACATGATGAAATTTCACGCATGGGTCTGTTCTAATCCATAAACTGCACTGTCTCTTATCATGAAAACTTTTCCTGGAAAGATACAACACACACATCTACTCAGCCCACATAGGTATCCCATGGCAACCAATTATAGATAACACCACAGTCCAATTTGGTTAACTAATAAGTTTCATTGGAGCTATTTACAGGAGTATAGGTGAGGGGTTACATATAAAGCCCAGAATGACTCAAAGACAGCTGTATTACCAACGCCTACTTCAGTAAGAATGACAGCTCACAACAGCTAGAAACCTAGGACTCTCTGCATAGCCTGCAGGTTGGAGAGTCCTTTCCATGTGACTCAGTTGGTCTTCCAATCAGTTCTACAGGCCTCTACTTCTTTGAAGCAGCTGATCTGATCTCAGAGTCTTCTTTGCAGCTTGACTTGTTTGAGAGTCTTTCTGGCAGTTATTGTTTATTCAGGGGGTCCTCGTGAATCTGGTTAATTCCAGGGATTTCCTGAAGCTGTTTTGAGTTGTTTGCCTTCCTGTTAATGGAGCTTCCCTGGAGCCCTGGAGGGCTGGATGTTTCAATCATTTTAATCTTAGAGAAAACTGTTACACAATGGTCACTTAGTAGCCATCTCAGTTTTCAAATTGACTATCCCCTATTGGAATGTGTCCAAGTAACTCTTGCCTTAGGTAATTATGTTCCCATTGCTCAGAAGTGTGCTGCAAAGGAAGCACAGATTAAGTCTGGTAGCATGCAGAGAGACAGATACTTCAGGCTAAATAGGAACCATCACTGTACAAATAGATTTCCAGGTCATCCCAAATTTTAGACATCCAGTGGGGGTCTTGAACATTCGCCAAACACAGACCACTGTGTGCACTCTTAATGATGAGGACAGGAAGGTACATGGCAAGGTATTATAAAAATAAAGTAAATAAAATCCAGGAAGCTGTAAAGTGAATTAGTGAGTAGTAACCAAGGAAGCAAAGAAAAGATGGTAATAAGTGATTTTTAAGGACCGTAATACCAAAAAGGTGTTTGTTCTGGTCAGTCCTTTAGAGCTAAGCACTTACAACTCAGAAGCTGGCTGAAACATCTTTAGAGAACAGCCCTTCACCAAATTTTCTTTGGTAACCTGTTTAGGCAACTCTCCGTGTGTTCTTCCAGTAAGATCTGATCTTACTCTCTGGGGAATCAAATGTGTCACAGTAGAGAGAGTCGAAGGAAGACTTACCTGAAAATTCTATCCCTTCTTGTCCCTAGACTCTGATGTACCAGTAAACAGACATCTCTCACAGAGCTAAGAAGGTTTTTCAGAAAACCGAACTCTACAACAAATACCTAATGATATTGATATTTGATAGCTACAAAGAAAACACATTTCTTCTAAATAACCTCTAGCTAAATCCACAGGTTTTTTTTAACAGGTCAGTTATCTTCACTCCTGTATGCAGAACTTCTCAGAAGCTTTTGATGTCTCCCTGTATATCAATAGAGAGCCAGGGAACAGTGGGCATTTGAGAAATCCTCCAACATTCAAGAGGCAAAACAAAAATACATGCACAGCTTGATTCTTATCAGAAATGCTTGGGATCAAAAGTGTTTCAGGCTTCAGGCTTTTTTGTATTTTAGAGAGAGAGAGAGAGAGAGAGAGAGAGAGAGAATAGAGAAAGAAAAAGTGAGATCCTTGGGATAAGACCCAAGTCTCAATACAAAATATGCTTATACTTTATATCTGTTTGAACCTAGCTTAAAGGCAATTTTAAAATGCTTTTAGTGTGCCTTCACTTTTATTTTGAAAAAATACTTTTATACAATATATCCTGATCATGCTTTCCCCTTCCCCAGTTCCTCCCAGAGCCTTCCAACCTTTCCATCCACCCAGTTCCACTCCTTTTCTTTCTCTCTCTCTCCCTAGAAACATACAGGAAAAAAAGAAAAAGAAAAAAAATACCACAAAATAAAAAAGACATAATACACATACAAAAGACCAGCAGACAAAAAAAAGTGGAAATAAAAAACAAAACCTGCTCCAACAAAGCAGTATGAAATGAAACCCTACAAAAATACCATTGACTTAGTTTTGTGCTGTGTGCCTGCATTTTTGCCACACCTGCCACATGAAGTCACATGTGGAATTTTCCACCTGTGGTGTCATGTGGCACTCAAAACTTGGAGGTTTTAAAGCACTGTAGAGTTCAGATTTTTAAATAAGAAACTCTCAAATTGTACTAGAAATAAAGAACTTTAAAGAGCGACTTCAATGACCTGAACAGAACTTAAAGCAACCAAGAATGTTGAAACAAAGCAATAGAAACTGAAAATTGATAGATCAGAGGTTTTCATCCCGAGTGAGGTAACCCAGACCCAGAAACACAATCATGGTACATACCCACTCATAAGTGGATATTAACTATAAAGGATAACCATGCTACAATCCACAGACACAGAGAGCCTAGCTTAAAAAAGAGGGACCAAAGGTTGATAAAAGGATTTCATGAAAAGGCGAAATAGTAGAGAACTCTTGGGTAGACTGGGGGTGGGTAGGGATGGGAACATGAGGAATAAGGTTAGGGGGTGAATGGACGGGGAGTACTGAAAGAGATGTCTTGATATGGGGGACATTTCAGGGTCAGATAGAAACTTGGTGAAAGGTAAATTCCCATGAACCGACAAGGATGACCCTAGCTAAGACTTCTAGCAATAGTGGATAGGAAGCCTGAGCTGGCCTTCTCCTGTAATCAGATTGATGACTACCCCAATTGTCATCAGAGAGACTTCATCCAGTAATTAATGGAAACAGATGCAGAGACCCATAACCAAGCACTGGGCTGAGTCAGGGACTCCTGTTAAAGAGTGGGAGGAAGGATTGTGTGAGCCAGGGTGGGTCAAGGTCAGAAACACCTAAGCTGGGCTCACAGGAGCTCACAGAGTCTGGGCCAACAGGTAGGGAGCCTGCATGGGACCGACCTAGGCCCTCAACATATATGTGACACTTGTGTAGCTTGGTCTGCTGGTGGGACTCCTAGCAGTGGGAGCAGGACCTGTCCCTAATGCTTTGGCTGACTTTTGGGAATCTATTCCTCATACTGAATTGCCTTGTCCAGCCTTAATAAAGTGGGGGGAGCTTAGACCTACCTCAACTTGATATGAAATGCTTTGTTGACACCCATGGAAGTCCTGCCCCTTTCCGAAAAGAAATAGAGGAGGAGATTTGGGGGAGAGGATAGACCTGGAGAAGAGGAGAGAGGGTAAACTGAAGTCAGGATATAAAATAAATGAATAAATTTAATTTAAAAAAGAGATTGGAGCCTTTTAAATCTATAGTTTGAATTTGTCTTAAATATATGAAAGAAACAGAATATAATGGCAGGAAATGAAGCAAAAATATGCAGGTAAGCATGAGAAATTCTGAGAAGACCCATCAGAGGATCTAACCTAAAACCTATTCTCATGATCCAAAAGGAAGGAGAAAGGACACAGACCTGTGCAGTATTTCTTAAAGCGTCCCCATGGTTGCACAATCCACCTACAGGAGGAAACATCTACCGGGCCCATGTCTATTTTTAGCAAAATTCTGCAGGAACTGAGTCGTAATTATTCCTTTAAATACATATGCATGTCTCAACTTGCTAAATTCACTGCACCCTAGCATCTCCCTGACACCGTGTTCGTTACCATGTACTGTTGTATTTATAACTTTAATAGTACACTGTTTTATGCCAGCACCAAAAATCAAATTATTTTTCTATATCCATGGACTAAAAAGAAAAGAATAAAAGAAGTGACTGTTTCATAAAATTCATTTTCAATCTCTCATCCTCTGGAAATGATGCGCACACCTATGCACTCTGCTTGGATGAAGCCATCTTGGTCCTAGTCCTCTAACAAGCCTGCTTTGTCTAACCCACATTTTAGAAAATCCTCTGGTTTTTATGCCATCCAAGACATTTTTCTGTCACTGGGCCACTAATAAATTGCATTCTTTGCAATCGTGTGTGTATGTGAGTGTGTGTGTTTCTTGGGTCTCACAGCACCTCAGGGCCCATTTTCATAAACAGAGGCCAGGTTATTTTAGAATAAAGTCCAATCCTCAGTTTTCAGAATATGGCCTTAGTGTCTTTGCCTATGTTATCAGTTAAGATGAGACCACAATGGGATGGCATGAGTCCTTAATCCTGTACAAAGAAGATGAGACAGGAAAAGGGGCTAGAGAGATGACTTAGTAGATTAGGTGCTTGCTTTGGGAATACCAATGACCAGAGTGTGAGCCTCAGAATCCATATTTAAGAAACTGGGTATGGTAGCATTTGCTTATAATCCCAAGGGAAGGGACGTGGCAATGGGTTGATGCCTAGGTCTTACTGCCAAGCCAATCTAGCCTAATGCGTGACTTGCAGGTCAATGAGAGATCCTTTCTAAAAATGTGGTTGGATGGCATCCAAGGTTGTTCTCCAGCCTCAACAACCCTGCATAAACATGCACCTGCACAAACACGAACACACAAATGCACACATGCAAACCTGCTTGCAAACATACACGCACATGCAAACCCGCATGCACAGACACACACACACACAAATTAAACATGAGAGACATTGTGCAACTAAAAGGATAAATCTGTACCACCACCAGTCATCCACTGGCTAGTCTATGAACAGTCTGGCCGACTTCCCCAGAGGTTTCAGAAAAATCAGCACCTTGATTTCAGACCTCTTGTTTTCAGGATGGTGAGGAAATAAATTTCTTATGTTTGAAGACACTTGATTGTGACCTTCTCGGAGCCAGCCCTTGAACACAAATAGAGTCTTCTGGTCCCATGATGGCAGAGTGTTTCTCAGCTGAAGAGCCAGACAAGGACAGCCCAAGGTTCTTTCCTTGAACTCATTTGTGAAAATTTCTCTCACTGGGTGTTTAAGGGTGGCATAGCTAACTACAGAGTTCATTCAATTCCTAGTAATATCAGTCAGCAAGTCATAAACAATTGATTGCCAGCTAGGCCATGTGGGCACTGGATGGACTACATGCTTTCTAGGTGGCCAAATGCTTTAGCAGTCAGAACACCACTAGAAAACTGGGTCCTTGGGAGCGGGGCATGTGAACACCACAAACGTCAGCAATTGAAGTTCTGAGCAGCTAGAAAAAAATGAGCTTCATGTGATCTAGATGGGGTTAAAATCCAAACATTTGGGCAAGAACAGGAAGATCATTCCAGAAAGCAACCATGGGAATGTGACCTCAGATATAAAAACAAACAACAACAAAAACAACGACAAACATACAGTGAACATGATGATGGTGATAATTTAGTTTGTAACAGACTTAACTCCTCCTCCAAAAGGGTGGACATGGTGGGCTTCACCTGACAGTAGATAGCAAATCAAGGCAACTTTGTTCAAGAAACTCCAGAGATTAGAGACAGACGTGGTCCTTCCTGCAGCACCTGAAGTCTTCCTTTGGGATTTTTAAGCTACGTAGGAGAAAGTTCCCACCAATCCAAGAGAGAAAGCCGACGTGACTCAAGCACCTGAACTGTGGAGATGGTGTTACTGTCAACAAGAAGAAATGGCCTATTTTGCCCGCCAATGCCATGCTGATTGGGAAGACTCAGCTTTAATTGCCTGTTGGTCACATCACCTTGATTTTTATTTCATAGTTCAAGACCTCCTGCTTTTTCAAGTGTGTAAAAACTGGTCCTCCACTTTGCTTTTGCCATGTTTTCTTTAGTGTTTCATGGACCACATGCTGTCTCATCACGTAATTACAAGTTGTATATTTATTTGCATTGTGTTAAATCACTTAGAATTATCTTAAATCATTTCTTACTTCGAGATGAAAAAAAGGCACATCCATATTAGAAGACTAATTAATTTGAACTTTCATCTGTGTTTCTTTTCTATCCTTTTAAGAAGAGCAGTCCAAGTCTAAGTAAACAATCTTTGCTTTACTTACAGAATATATCTCCAATCTTATCACTCTCTCTACTACTCCCACCTTTAGTACAGGATTTCACAGACGTTGCTATATACTTTCAGCTCTCTTCACAGATTCTATACTATCTCCAACATGTAATTCCAAGATATCCTTATACATAATTATATAATTATTAACTTAAAATTTCTCATATCTCTTTATTTTACTCAGAGTAAAATCCTTACAAAAGTCTATAAGACCTTTGTGATTTGGCCCTAAATCATTTTTTAATGAATCATTGCCTTTGTTTGTTCCCTTCTAATCAGCCTAGCTTCTTTGACATTGATAGAATATGCCACCCACACTCCTACCTTAGGACTACCACTCAAGCAGTCTTCTAACTTAAACACAGTATCTGTGGGCATCTGCTTTTTTAATGTCTTTGCGTCTTTCAATTCTTTATTCATATGTCATCTTTTTAATAAGTCCTAGTCCGACAAGCTTCTGTCTCCCCCCTTTGCATCCATAACTCATTTATTCTGCTCGCCTTTATTTTATAGTTTGTATTATTTCCTGTAGCTTGTACATATTCCTGTATTTTTCATCACTGTCATACACACATTGTGAGTATAGCACAGAATCTGCATTGTTCAATGCTCTATCTAGGAGCCCAAGAGACATAGCTGGTACAGGTT
>PVIU01025097.1:0-25397 GCA_004026605.1 Ondatra zibethicus
TGAGACACATCTGCTCCTGGAAACACCAAAATACTTCAAGAGGAAGATGGGCATCAATGAGGTTCCTTATGGAGTTTTCTCACCATGTGGGCAAGAAACTGCTCTTGCCTGAACTGCTTAACTGGACATGCAGGACCCACAAAAAATTACTGCTGAATTTGCCTAAAGGTGAGATGATCCCCTGGGGTTCCTGCTTCATGAAAGGGTCTGTGAGACATTCTGCAGGATACAGAGGAATGTGGTTGAACTGTCTTTGAAATTTCCTGATTCATGGAAAAGTCTGCCAGATACTAAGGGCCTGTAGGTAAAAGATGGATGCCCCAACAGTACAGAAGAACTTTGGGTACCTGTCCAGGCAGCAAATGTCTCTGTCAATTCTGGAGTTTTGGAAGCTCCTTACAATGCACTTCTTGTTTACTAGATAATATTATATCCTTCTGGAGTCTTAGATGGAGTTGAACAGTTATTGTTACAGTTATAGTTCTCCTTAGTTATGATAAAAGATAAATAGATATAAATATTGTAACTGTAATTTTACTATGTTAAAGTTTAAGCCTTCCTTTTTTTTTAAACAGAAAAGGGGAAATGGTGTGGGAGGTCCTTCTGTCTCTGTGTTGCTTTTATTAGTTAATGAATAAAGAAATGGCTTGGTCTATATAGCATGGGAGGAGAAGGGGAGGGTCAGAGAGATGCCATGAAGTGGCCAGAGATAGACGCTGGGAACTTAGCTAATAAGCCACTACCATGTGGTGATACACAGATGAATAGAAATGGGTTAAATTAAGATGTAAGAGTTAGCCAATAAGAAGCTAGAGCTAATGGGCCAACCATTGATATAATTAATATAGTTTCTGTGTGATTACTTCAGGTCTAAGCTACCCAGGTGGCCAGGAATAAAGACGCTCCTCCTCCTCCTCCAGATAGAGATAAGGAGGTCCATAGAATAAATGAGAACAGAATGTCCTATCAGGATGTGCTGAGTTCCCGGGAAACAGGAGTAGAGAGTGAAGAAAGGCCACAGAAAAGTTTTAATACAGAGCTGGGGATGAGATTCTAGAATTTTACTAGAGGAGTGAAAGGAAAGTTAGTTGGACTGCTTAAGTGACCCAAATGGATCCTGGGTTTCCAGAGAATTCCTTTCAGTGTTGGGGTCTTGGATAAATCTATGAGTTGCACAATAGAAAATGAAAATGATATCAGTGTGATCCACTGAAGAAGAAAACATAATAAAGAAGAGATTTCAACATGAGATCTGCTGCAGAGATGTGAATAAGACTAGGAGATGGGATTTGTGCAAGTGGAAACAGAAGAATAGATCTGCAATTATCTTGCATGTTTTCTGGGCTGAAGTGACACTCTTTATTGTACAATTATAAGGAATGAATATATTTTTATATAAAATAATGTCCAAAGAGTCAGTCTTCTTTAAAATGAAATAAAACTAAAACTCTGTACAATTCTATAAAATAAGTACCTGATTATAGACATATATATACATATATATATTTATATATATATTCATTATTCTTTTTATGTTCTATCAGATGCCTCCTTGTAGTCATTTTAATAAAGTCTCTCTCTTATGGTTCCTATGTCTAATTCCTGAAGAATACTGCTTTGGACACTCAATTCAAGTCTTTTCTGTATCCTTGGAGTCAAAGCTATACATTCTTTCATCTTCACTACACAGCACTACTGAGTGGAAGGCAAGCAAAGACACAAGCTCTTGGATTTCTCTTCTAGGAATTTGAATTAGGATATATTAAATGGAGCTGGAAAATTTACATTTCTACAAGCTTATGGGTGTTTAGGGAATCATACGCTGAAGAGATAATTGATTATAACACATTGTATATGCAAATAACATATATAAGTATATACATACATACATATATATACATGTATTTCCAAATTTGTCTTTGTTTGATCTTCCAGTATGTTGACTATTTTACTGATTGAAGGTATGCAATATTTGTTTACAATATCTGAGAAAGCAATAATCTTAATTATCAATGAGCATCTCTACATCAATGTACTTATTAACTATTGTTTAGAAGCAGTATTCAATGATTTTAAATGAGTAAGTCAAAGCAGAGTTTAATAGTTTTCAAAACTTTAAATTGCTGGCCATTAAATATTTATGCTTAGTGGATATATCTGTGTCACAATCCATGCACTTAAAGATATGGAAATATCAAGAAATAGGATGGACAGGTATACAAAGATTTTAGGAGCCAGAGAACCAGAAGACTATTCTATGGTTGTGCATTCTAGCCAGGACAGGAAAGCTATGTGCATGAAACCTTACCACTATTGCTTACACAAAACAAGGACCATATCTACATCCCAATATAGAAGGAGAAAATTCCATAGGACTTCACAAATATATCTCACAATTGTTACAGAAAATGAGGCATTAAATGAATTGGGAGGGAATACAAAAGGGCATAGTGTAATTTTATTTTAATTAAATTATGAAATAATAAAATATTAATTTAATAAAATCAAAATATCTAACTTGTAATAAATTAATAATAAGTGTTTATTACTATCTAAGAAGTGAGTAGCAAATAATTTCTATTTTCAGTGAAGATAATCCCTCTAGCCAATACATTAAGAATCTGTTAGACTTGATAAATATTTAAAGCTAAGTATCAGACAGTAAATTTAAAATAAAATTAAGCGATAACCTGAATACCAGTAACAATCACAATCTTGTTAATAAATAATTTAGTAAAAGAACCCCTTCATAATAGCCTTTTTAAAAATAGGAAAAATTCAGTAAATATGTCAATACCATTTTTAGAATAATTAACTTATTTTTTTTAAAAAAAACTCTCTTTTCTCGTTTTATATAACAATTCCAGTTTCCACTTTCTCCCTTCCTCCCACTCCATCCACCTTCCCCACCCTATTACAGCACCCATCTATTCCTCAGAGACTTCCTATGGGAAGTCAACAAAGTCTTGCACATTGCTTTGAGACAAAACCAAAGCCCTCCCCACCATATCTAGGCTGAGCAAAGAGAATGGGTTCCAAAAAGCCAGTACAAGCAGTAGGGATCAATCCTGGTCTTAACTGTCAGTGTCTCCACATCTGCACCATCCATGCAACCGTTACTCACATTCAGAAGTCTGAGTTTGGCCCTATTTGGCTTCCCCTTTTGTCAACCTGGAATGGGTGAGCTCCCATTAGCTCATGTAAGCTGTTTCATTTGGTAGCTATCATGATCTTGACCCCTTTGCTCGTATTATTTCACCCCCTCTCTTCCACTGGACTTTCAGAGCTCAGTCCAGTCAATACCTTTTAATTCAACCTTAAAGACACAGAAAAAACATGAAAACAAAAATAAAAGATGAAAATAACCTCCATGTCAAGCTTTGTCAGAATTAATATTGTGATTATGGCTATGGTCCTGAAAGAAATCTACAGACTGAAATCAATCACTAAATTCCATTGGACTCATGCCAGATCTTTAAAAGGAATTTCTAAATCTCCTATGGAATTAGAAAAGACACCAGATAACCACAGCAAAGAGAAGAGCATATATCTTATTTCCAGTTCAATATAGAGCATTAAAAGCAAAAGCTATTTACTACTTGGTGAAAAAAAAAGAGACACATTGATCAATTACATAGACTACTGGAACAAATAATAAACCAACAGTTTATCAACCACAAAATTGTCAGAAATTACAAGGATTATGATGAGGCAAATTTTCTTCAGAAAATGATACTGAACAGACTGTATATCTATCATAGAATGATAAAACTTGAATTATACCTAATCACCTTTCACAAACAAGCACAAAATTCAAAATGGATTTAAGGCCTTAGTATAGAAGATGGAACATTGAAACTACCAGAGGAGAATATAAGTAAAGCAGTTAACATGATAACAGTGATAAGCATATTCTGAAAAGAAATTAATAACACTGGCAACAAAGTCAAGGAATAAAATATATTTGCCTTACAGAAAAATAAGAGATATCTTTGTAAAAACAATGGAACAGGAAACTGGAAAATTTATGTTAAATAAAATAATTGTATCTTATATCTAAGTTTCATATGAGTTAAAATTTTAGTATATAAACGTTATGTACAATTAAATTTTAGTAACAATAACTACATCATCAAAATTCATATCTACATGTGTGATTTTGTTCATTAATCATTTTTATGCTATGGTATTCATTTCCAATATATTTTTTAATAAAATAAATGTTAGTTAAAGAAAAACGAACAGGACTACTGATCTGACTCAGTGGGCAAAGGCACTGGCCACAATCCTTCAATTCTGGTGCCTAATAACTTCTTCTACATAATAAATTATTTAGATACATGAACAAATTGCTATTATATTACTGTTAATAAAAATTTGAAGTATGAATCCTTAACATTATTTAGCAATTCTTAACAACATTGTGTGTGTGTGTGTGTGTGTGTGTGTGTGTGTGTGTGTGTGTGTGTGTGCTAGGACACATTTTCCAGGATGACCTCACAATCATTCTATACAGTAGACTATGCTAAGTGTGAATCCATGTTTGTGTTCCAGTATCTTGATTTCTGAGTTTCAAGGTATGCATTAGCATACCTGTATCAATTCTTTAATCCATAAGTGTAATTTTGTTAAATTAAATATTAACTCAGTTTTGACTTTTATTCCTTAAAGATTTTCTTACACTGATGGAAATAGATGCATCCCATGGCCAAACATTATGCCAAACTTGACGAATCCTCCTCCTCATAGGAGCTCATGGACTCTGGACAAACAGCTAAGGAGCCTACGTGGCACCAACCTAAGTTCTCTACACATGTTAAGTAGTTTTGGAGCTTGATCTATTCGTGGTACTCTTAGGACTGGAATCAGGGGCTGTCTCTTATCTTGGATTGGTTTTTGGGAACCTATTCTCCATATTGGGTTGACTCGCCCAGCCTTAATACAATGGGAGGAGCTTAGTTCTAAACTAGCTATTTCATGCTTTGTTGACAACGATGGGAGGCTTTCCCCTTTCTGAACAGAAACAGAGGAGGAGTGAATAAGGGTGGGGGATGGAAGAGAGGTTGGATAGGAAATGAGAGAAAAGAGAAAGGAAACTGTAGTCCAAATATAAAATAAAAGAAAAAAATTAATTTAAAAAAAGAGAAGTTATTAGGCTTCAAAAGGCCAAGGGTTCAAATAAATATTTTGACAATATTACTAATTAAACTCCAACATGTTTTAAGACATTTTTCTTTTTATGTTATTTATTCATCAAAAGCACCAATAAATTCCATGATAATAAGCATTATATATAATATCAATTACTATTTTCATCTTATGTCTTGTATAGGATCCAAAGTTACATAAGAGGTTATATTCCACATATTATAACAATAACAATAACAATCCATGGACTCTAAGCCACTCTAATAAACACCATAAACAAATTCCTTCTATCATTTCTGGTTCTGTAGAGAACCCTGTCCTATCATGCTTTGGGGTAATTTATATAGATACACACAATGAAAATCAGTCTGGTGTCTCTATTGTTACTTCAACTGCATAACATATAAATCTGTTTTGTAGAGAAGAATGCATACTTAATATATCCTCCCATCAACACAAAAAGCTAGATTATTTAAGATAGAGTCCACGAAACCAAAATAAAAATATTCAGCAAATGATTTTCTTATAGGCTATGCTCTCAGTTTATGTAGTATAAGTACATATAGCTTGGTTTAATGACTCACAATGTATTCAAAACATCCCAAAACATTGTCATTAAGATGGGCTTAAAGCAACATGATGATTGCCTACTCTGAAAAAATCTGGACGATGATGTAAGAAATGTAGAGAAGATTTAAGGAAAAAAATTAAAATTTTAGAACATATTTAGATGACTGATTATGATATTCTGCTATGTTCATAGATTAGTGCCTAGTGGAAGTGTCATCAGAAGGCCATCATCCAGCAATTGATGAAAGCAGATGCTGAGACTCAAAGTTAAATATTACGAAGACCCAAGGAAATGTTGCCAAAGATGGGAAGGAAGGGTTGTAGAAGCCAGAGAAGTATAGACCATCAGGAGGGCATGACCCACAGAGTCATAGCTCATGTGGACTTACCTAGACTGAAGCATTAATACAGACCCTGTATGGGTCTGAGCTAGGTCCTCAGCAGAAACCTTATGGTTATGGACCTAAGTGTAATTGTGATACTCCCAGCTATTGAAATAGGGATGTCTCTGACTCTATTGCTTGAGCTTGGGACCCTTTCCTTCTATTAGGTTGGCCAGTTCAGCCTTGATAGGAGAGTTTGTGCCTACTATTATTGTAACTTGTTAGGACATGATTAGTGGGTATTCCTGGAGAGCTTACTCTTTTTTATACTTTTCTTTTCATTCTTCCTTTCTTTATTTTTATGGAAATGGAGGTGGCATAGATCTAGGGCAGAGGAAAGTTAGGAGGAGGGAATGGAAGGAATGTAGGTAGGGGAAACTGATGTAGGGATGCAATGTGTGAGAGAAGAATAAAAGAAAAAAAATACATAAGAAATGTGCACTGATTCTCTAACTTGATGTGTAGAATATCATATCCTGATTCCAAACCATTAATCCCAAACTTTATAAGACACTGTCCTTCTGTGATATCAAAATGAGAGGTGAAAATAAAGTAATCATTATGCAACAAATTAACATATAAATGAAAATATTTATATCTAAATTTGTTACTTTTTATATTTATTATTTAAAAAGAAAACAATCTATTTTCTTTAACATACCAATTCAAGTTTACACTCCCTCCCCTTCTCCCATTCCCTCCACATACCCTCCCACCCCAACCCCATCCAATCCTCAGAAGGGTAATGCACATTGCTTTGTGGAAGATCCAAGGCCCTCCCTACTACACACCTAGACTGAGCAAGGTATCCATCCAAAGAGAATAGGTTCCCAAAAACCCAGTACATGCAGTAGGAATAAATTCTGGTGCCACTGCCAGTGGCCCCTCAGTCTGCCCCAGCTATGCAACTGTCAATCACATTCAGGGGGACTAGTTTGTTCCTATGCTTGTTCCTTCCCAGTCTGGCTGGAGTTGGTGAGCTCCCTTTAGCTCAGGTAGACTGTTTCAGTGGGTGTACTCATCATGGTCTTGACCTCTTTGTTCATATTTTACTCCTCCCCCTGTTCAACTGGACTTTGGGAGCTCAGTCCAGTGGTTCAATGCAGGTCTCAGCCTCTGTTTCCATCAGTTACTGGATGATGGTTCTATGCAGATATTTAAGATATTCATCAGTCTGATGACAGTGCAAGGGCAGTTTGGGTAACCTCTCCTCTATTGCTTAGGGTTTTAGCTGGGGTTTCCTTGTGGATTCCTAGGAATATCTCTAGAGCCAGGTTTCTGCTAACCCTATAATGGCTCTCTCAATCAAGATATCTCTTCCCTTGCTCTCATCTATGTTCTTCCTCCATCTTGACTATCCCATTCCATCAAGTTTTCCTCACTCATCCCCTTCTTCCATCCTCTTCCCCTTCTACCCTCCCTTCTCTCCTCACCCCCATGCTCCCAATTTTGCAGGCGATCTTGTCTATATCAATTTTCCAGGTGGATCTATATATGCTTTTTATTAGGGTTCACCTTACTACTTAGCTTCTCTGGGATCATGAACTATAGGCTCAATATCTTTTGTTTATAGCTAGTATTCACTTATGAGTGAGTACATACAATATTCATCTTGTTGGGTTGGGTTACCTCACTCAGGATAGTGTTTTCTAATTCTGTGCATTTGTATATAAAATTCAAGATGTCTTCCCCCTCCACCCTGCTGAGTAGCACTATAAGGTGTAAATGTGCCACATTTTCTTTATCCATTCTTTGGTTGAGGGCCATCTAGGTTGGTCCCAGGTTCTGACTATGAAAAATAGTGCTGCTAGGAACATACTTGAACAAATGCCTCTGTAGTATGATTGAGTATCGTTTGGGTATATGCTCAAAAGTGGTATTTTTGGATCCTGAGACACTGCCATACTAATTTCCAAAGTGGTTGTACGAGCTTGCATTCCCACCAGTATTAGAGGAGTGTTCCCTTTTCTACATATCCTCTCCAACATAAGCTTTCATTGATGGTTTTGATCTTAGCCATTCTGACAGGTATGAGAAGGTATCTCAGAGTTGTTTTGATTTGCATTTTCCTGCTGGCTATGGATGTTGAACATGTCCTTAAATATGTTTTGGCCATTTGAGATTCTTCCATTGATAATTATCCTTTTATTACTGCAACCCATTTTTAATTGGGTTATTTAGAATTTTGATATCTAATTTCTTGAGTTCTTTATATATTTTGGAGATCAGTCCTTTGTCTAATGTGGGATTGGTGAAGATCTTTTCCCATTCAGAAGGCTGCCTTTTTGTCTTTTTAACTGTGTCCTTTGCTTTATAAAACCTTCTCAGTATCAGGAGGTCTCATTTATTTATTGTTGCTCTCAGTGTCTGTGTTATTGTTGCTATATTTAGGAAGTGGTCTACTGTGCCCATCCATTGAAGAATATTACGACTTTCTCTTCTATCAGGTTCAGTGTGGTCAGATTTATATTGAGGTCTCTAATCCATTTGGACTTGAGTTCATGCATGGGAATAGTTATGGATCTATTTACATTCTTCTATATATTGATATCCAATAATGCCAGCAGCATTTGTTGAAGATACTCTTTCTTCAATGTATAATTTTACCTTATTTGTCAAAAATCAGATGTTCTTAGGTGTGTGGATTAATATCCGGGTCTTCGATTTGATTCCATTGGTCAACTCTCTCTGTTTTTATGCCAGTACCAAACCATTTTCATTACTGTAGCTCTGTAATAGTGCTTGATGTCAGGGATGGTGATGCCTTCAGAAGTTCCTTTATTGTACAGGATTTCATTAGATGCTAAAAAAGAATCCAACAAAATCCAAGACCCCTTCATGATAAAGATCTTGGCAAGACCAAGGATACAAGGAATATATCTAAATATAATAAAAGCAATATACAGAAAGCCAACATCAACATCAAATTAAAAGGAGAGAAATTCAAAGTGATTACACTAAAATCAGGAATAAGACAAGGATGTCCACTATCACCATATCTCTTCAACATACTTCTTGAAGTTTTTGCTATAGCAATAAGACAACAAAAGGACATCAAAGTGATTCAAGTTGGAAAGGAAGAAGTCAAACTTTCATTATTTGGAGATATGATAGTATATATAAGTCACCCCGAAAACTCTACCAGAGAACTCCTACAGGTGATAAATATGTTCAGTAATGTGGTAGGATACAAAATCAACTCAAAATAAAAATCAGTAGCCCTCCTATATATAAATGATAAAGAACCTGAGAGGGAATTCAGAGAAACATCCCCTTTCACAATAGCCACAAAAAAAAAACATAAAATATCTGGGGAGTAACACTAACCAAAGAAGAGAAAGACCTACTTGACAAGAATTTTAAGTCTTTGAAGAAATAAATAGAAGATACCAGAAAATGGAAAAATCTCCCATGTTCATGTAAAAATGGATTCCTACCAAAAGCAATCTATAGATTCAGTGCAATCCTCATCAAAATCCCAACACAAATTCTCACAGACCTTGAAACAACAATACTCAACTTCATATGGAAAAGCAAAAAACCCGAGATAGCTAAAACAATATTTATTATTTTTTTATTAATAAACATACTTTGGCATCACTTCATTATTGCAATGATACATTTATGATGATCACTTTTATTGTTTGGACTTAAAGATCCAATAAGTTAAAATAATTTAATAAAATTCTACAGAAATTCTACATATTAAAAACATTTCATCCTTTAATAATAGTATTTATTATATGTAATTTAATGCTATTAGGCAATATTACTTGAAAATCTCTTGGTCATGGATAAAATTGTATTATTTTTTTGTTATTTTATTATTTATAATATTTTAAATTCTATGATTTCATTATGATATCATTTGAACAATTTCCCATCATTTCAATGAAATACCATTATATTAATTATAAGATGTGTATAGAAGGCTTGCAATGATTATAAGATCACTTAGAAGGCACTTAGAAGTCTAAGGAGATTATTTAACACGAAGAAAACAGATCAATTTTGACGTCTATGTACCTACAGATCAGAGCAAAAGTCACCGTGCCAGGACAGACTGACACTTTGTGTTTCTTCACAGAACACAAAGAGGGGAACAATGTGATTTACTGAGAATTCTTAGTTAAAATGGATTTTGACCCTAAGAAACGACTGGATAAAGCCAAGCTGAAGGATATACTGCTTGATAGCTAGACTATAGTCCTCAGTATGTCAAAGTCAAAAAGAACAAAGGCAGAGAAGACACCCCAATGAAAGATGAAGAGCCATGACCTATAAATGCTGTCTGCTCAGAGTCTGAACCTTGGAAAAGTGTTGATAAAACAGCTGATGAAAACTGGCCATGAGTTACAGGAGCAGAATTGAGAATGTGTTGTCTGATGTTCTGATTTTGGTATATTTTTTCCTCTTAGAAAATATACAAATACTTAAAATTTAGAAAAAAAATAAGTCTAAGGACCTGAGCTTATTCTCTAAGTTCTTTCTCTAACCTCTACTTCCACCCATTGCACATTCAACACCCCCAATTATACTCAAACAAATAACAAAGATTAACAAATGTAAGTGTTGGAAAATTATTGAATCAAGCTTATCAGGAATTACTGATGTAATTTTTGAGTGAATTGATTAAGCATTATCTCCCTGAAGAAGAATGATGTTTTAAATATATACAATAGCAAATTTGGTCTCCTTTTTCTTTTTTATGGTAAAAATATTTCATTAGTTTCTGGAATCAAAGCAAAGTAAATGATGCTTTCCATATTTAAGAAGTATATTACTTCTGAAATAGGAAATAAGTTTAATACTTTAAGACCATTATCACTGCTAATTACTTCTTTTCTATGTATGTGTTTTAATAAGAACTTTATTTAAATGTGCATATATGGGAAAGTTTCCATAAGTGTTCAGATGAGATTACTTTTACATGAAATATCAGGATTGGCGATAGAGGTCTCCTGTTTCTGTTTTGTCCTGTTTTAAATCCTTCTGTAAGAGAAGTTTTTTATTTAAGATGACATTTTCTAGAAATCTCAGAGGAGTATTAAGTTGCCATGGACTAAATTGAATCATCAGTGATCATCCTGTCTGTCAATGACCTATAAATGACATTTGTTTCTAATTAATTAAATGTCTTCTCCTGAAAGGAACTTTGCATCTTGGATAATTAGAAGAGACATCAAGGTTGGCATCAGGGGCTCATTAATTTAATGAAACTATCCTATAGCATCTGTAACATTCAATAGTGGTGTTATTTTATTTTTAAATAATACTATTTGATATGAAACATTAATTCTTGTTGAAGAACACTCAAAGTTTAGCACATAATTTTAGAAGAAATATTTAATTTAAATATTAGGCAATCAGTAATATCTGTTACTGGAGTGTAAAAATCTGAGTCATGTTTCTTTTTTTTTTTTAGTGATTCATTCTTCCACATCAGACACCATCACTTTATAATATTCTATTTTGGGTAGAGAGTTTAACACATGTCTTCTCTTCACAATCACTGTTGTTCTGTGGTAGAAACACATGCCAACTTTGGGACCAAGTGCCCATCTGTGTCTTTGTCTAGGGATCTCAAATAATTCTGAGAAACAATTGGGTTTTATTATTTTTTTCCATTTGAACAACAGAAGTGTCAGGTGGTAAGTCTGGCATGCCAACAACTTTGGAGCTAGCAAATTTGGTAACAGGAAGTCATACAATGAAACAAAGTCATGAGGAAAAAGCCTCTGATTTTATTCACGCCACTGAACTATTTCTATGATTAAATAATTTCTATAAATTAAGAAATATAAGTATTTACATAAATTAGAAAATATTATTGTTCTATTGTTACTGTAAATTTATAAAGAAATTGAATTAATTTGCTTTGGAATAGGTTCGATCAAACAGCACATATTTGATCATTACCTATGTTGTTCAACATTTTCAAAGTAAACTAAATCAGAAGCACTAAATCAAAATAAAAACAAGATAACTGCATTAACTTGAGGGTAAATCTTAATTTTTTTATAGAAAGTATACCATAACTATTAAACAAATAATAGATTTTTTTTCAATTTGAAAAATAATGCTGCCCTTGAAACCATGTGTTAAAGACTAGGTTTACCCTGGTTCAATTTACCTGCACAATCTCTTATTTACAATACACAAACAGCTTAAAAGTATATCTTAAGTAAAAATATTTCAAAATATTTTTAAAAATATCAAAATTATATTGAATCAGAGGTACTCAAATTTCTCTTTTACTCAGGAGTACACATATGGACTTTAAGGAATTAAGTTATTATAAATAGTAAAATCAAAGTTACCACATTAAAAAAAGTTAGATGGGTTTTGAGAAAAGTTCAATGAATAAAAATGAAATGTGTTACTGTGCCTGTGAAAATCAGAAAGAGCATAATTTTAGCCATTTAGTATCAAAGCAAACTACTTTTGCATTTTAGTATCAAAGCAAATCTACTTTTGGTAGATTAAAATTCATAAAAAAGAATCTATTAAAGCCAGTTAAATATGACAGGATATTTTGAAAAACAGACCATGTTATACTTTAAAACTTCATCATAACTTAGTATATCTTAAATTAAATGTATTTGAATTATGATATAAATATGAGCTATAAGTTAATATTATCTCAAAGAGTTATAAAAATAATAAAAAGAAAAGCATTATTTATAACTGAAAATTGAAATTACTGGTTATAGAACTGGCATATCTAAGATTATTATGGTTCAAAGTAAACTTTATAAAATTAATAATAAGTTACAAACAAACACCCATCAAATTATAATAATATTTCTTCAAACAAATGATGAGAAAATCAATAGACTGGCCAGAGCTTTAGGAATATAAAGGTTAACAATTTAGAAAGTATGTTTCAGCATCAGTAAGTTCTCTCTCATTACTAGTTGAATAGATATTTGCATTCAAAGGGAAGTAAAATTCTGAATGTTGTTTTAATCATCAAGGTTGAAAATCATTGTTCATTAGTAAAAAAAAAAAAGTACAGGTGTAAAAATAATGTAACAGGAAATTGAAGGTGTATGTCTACTTTTGTGCACTTATGAAAGTGGTATAAGGTTAAAGTTCCTTGTGGACTTTAACATATTTAAATATGTTAATGTTTGACAAAGTAAAAATCTAATTTGAAATGTTGAATAGGTTAGGAAGACTCAATTTATAGCATTGGCAATAGTACAAGAAGTGTACATTCCTAACCTTATTCCCCAGGAACACTCCACTGGAGAATATTAAGACTTGAGTAGAAGAATTGTAAATTCTTATCATAAATTACAATATAATAAGTAAATGTATTTGTATTTCATAACAGAAGGAAATTTTACTATCTAGGACAAAGAACTCACCTAAGACAAGCCCTGGTCATCTAGGGGAATTTGAGTTAGGGATCCTTCTGCCTAGGTCGCATTTCAAAGACAGCTTTCAAGACTCGAGAAAGACATTTCTGAGTTTTAAAAATGGTAAGTGACTTTTAAGCAGGATTTGCAGAAATCTCTACGTGTGGAATGAGAGAATTTACATGCTAAATTCTCTAGGAAAAATTCTTGAAGAGATTGGAGGGGAGGGGCTTCCATGACCAGACCATCAGAATTCTCTAAGACCTTGCAGATTGAAAGGAAGAAAGAAATCTTTTCTTAAGCTGAGGGGAATGAAAGACTGCCCATAACATTTAGACTAAATTTAAGGTAGAGGCACCCTCTCGTCTGCTGTCCAAATACCTAGCTGGGGACATCCCCGTGGACACCTGGGATCCCCTCCAGGGCCAAGTATCTTGCCAGTCCTAAAATGATTCTCTTAATGTAGATATCTTATTCCGTTCTCCAATATCCACCTTTCCTCAATCTCCACCCTCCCACTCCCCCAAGCTCTCCCCAGTCCTTCTCCCTTCTCCTTCCCCCTCATTCACATCAGAGCAATGGACTGAGCTCCCAAGGTCTAGTCGAAGGGCAGAAGGTGGGAGAAGATGAGCAAGGAAGTTAGGACCGTGAGGGGCTAGTCCACCTACTGAGACAATGTGCCTGAACTAATGGAAGCGCACCAAATCCAGTTGGACTGGGACTGAACGAGCATAGGATCAAACCTAACTCTCTGAATGTGGCGGCCAATGTGGGTAGACAGAGAAGCCATCAACAATGACATCAGGACCTATCTCTTCTGCATGTATTATCATTTTGGGAACCTAGTCTTCTTGGGTGCACACTTTCCTAGGCCAGGATGGAGAGGGGTGGGCCTTGGACTTCCAACACTGCAGGGCACCATGCCCTCTTTTAAGGAAGAAGGGGGAGGGAGGAGGGGTGGGGGTAGCGAGAGTGGACTGGGAGAAGGGGAAGAAACATAAAAATTTTATTTTTCTTTTTTTTTTTGAATGGAAAAAATAAAAGAATACGTCTCTGAAAAAAAACTAAATTTAAGGTAGAGGAATTAATTTATTTTAATATTTTGATATATGAAAGATGATAGTAATAAAATAATCTTAGTCAACAATTCAAAATTTCATACTTCCGTAATTTTTAATATTAAAGATAAATGTTATTATATATATATAAATCATCTTTTATTCTTTACTTATTATTTGCTTCTCGTGGAATTGTTATTTACATTGAAGCCTACAGACGTTTTAAATTGATTCACCACTGTCCATTTGCCTAACAGTAAGAAACTTTACATTCACTTTACTTTACTTGCTTGATAAGGTGTTTCACATAGAAGGTAAGACGTTTGTCATGTCAGTTGTTGGGAGACAATTTTGAAAAGCTGAGGGCTATACAGAAAATCTTATGTCCTGATTCCCTTAGTCTAAAGTTAAGAAACTCTTATAGTTTTTATAATTGTCATGAAGTACCAAGGAAAGAAAAGAATAGAAAGGTGAGAAAGCTGAAGTGGGTCTATCTTTGATGGTACTGTCTTTTCAATGCACTGTTCTTTCTAGCCCGCAGCACCATTCTTCTTTGAATATGTAAGTACATGTGTACTTATAAGCTTTGTTTGTGCATATGTGTAAATGTTTGCATTTTTGTGTGCTTCTCTGTGATTTTAATTTTTCAAAATACCTACTATATTTTGATAAGAATGTTTCATAGCAGAACTCTTATGAAAATAAAAAAGTCTTATAAAAATGTTTTGTTTTTTACTCTTAAGTGGTTAATTCTTTAATCTTACATGTTTTATGGTTTACTCTAGACAGCCCATTTTTCACATGAATGCTGTTTTTATAATGTATCCTAAGGATAATTTTTACAAGTTCACGTCAAGAAGGAAGCACTATCTCGGCAATATTGCCATAAAATATTGGATTATAATTGAAAGGTAACTTAGAAATCTTTCCTGTATAACACCTTAGTACAACTATGTATCATTTGATTCAAGGACAGACAGGGGCCTAATTATTCTGAGTCTCTCTTTTTCAGGAAATGGTTGTTTCTAATTTGAAATATATGACTTTATAAAAGGCTGTATAGACTTTATATATGTGTTGGGAACTAAGTATAGATGAAGTTCTAAGTTCAGAATGTAAAGTACATTAGCATAAGCAAAATCTGTGTGAAAGTCACTTAAGTCAACCATAAAGAACACTATTAATTAGGTTCAAAAGTCAGTTTCTCTTCTGATGTTGAAACAGATGTTGTCCATAAAGTAATGAAGTTAAAATTAGTATCTAAGATGTGAAAACTTTATTGCACAGAATGACTGTGAATCACAAGCTATAATATGTGATTCTCAAACTAATATAATACTTCCAACTCAATATAACAAATCAACACTAACTCTTTGTGTTCAACCTCATATCTACATACTAAGACAATTCATTTCTTTTGTTCAAACAGCGATTCCTTGTCCACCCTATTTTAGATGTTTCTTTTGCTCCATTTTCCATAATCTACCTAGGCAGATAACATCATAGCTTTTGGAGTTAAACGTATTTCTTTATTCTTATGATAAGTTTTACTATCAAGGTCTGATTCTTACTCTATGTCAAATATATGATCATATATACAATTATGTACAACAAAGTGGCATTTTATTGAATCTCAGACTTCATATATTATAGTGGTCTGATTATGTAGAAGTATCATGATGGTTGTAACATGAGGGGCAGCTTGTCGTTTATGTCCTACCCTGTCCCCCAGCCATTTAGTCCCAGAGAAAAATCACACAGAGAGTCTGCATTACGTTATAAACTGATTGGCCCATTAACTCAGGCTTCTTATTAGCTCTTGTAGCTTACATTAACCCATTATCTTTATCTATGTTAGCCACATGGCTCAGTACCTTTCTCAGCGGGGCAGGTCACATCCTGATTCTTCGATGGTCCAGGCAGGAGTGCCGAGAGAGCTTCCTGCTTCCCAGAATTCTCCTATTCTCCTTGCTCCTCCTCTACTTCTTGTCTGGTTGTCCCACCTATACATCCTGGCTAATGGCCAATCAGCATTTATTTAAATCATTATTGACAGAATACAGACAATTCTCCCACACCAGATGGTGAAAGTGTTGACAGGAAGTGTCAGCTGAGAAGAAAGTCATACAATGAATGTGGGTGGACAATAATAAGAGCTAGTGTCTTAGACTGAATAAAAAGTAAAAATGATCCTGATTAGGACAAAATAAATAAGTGAACAGAAAAAAAGAGTCAAAGAAAAAGCACATGGAATGCCTATAGACATGAAGATATCATATTGACAATCACAGAAATCCCATCCCATAAAGGCACAAAATTAGGAACCATTTTATATATAAACAGAAGACATATAGTATGTAAAAAAATGATCAGGCAAAACATGATGAAACAAAATTCTCCAAAAATACCATTAAGTTTACTTTGTGTTGACCATTTATTGTTGGCTCTAGAGCTTGCTCTTAAAAGCAGATTGTATCCTGGGGAAACTCTGTTGCATAGAACTAATTTTTCGTTTACAAGTGGCTATCAATTATAATTGACTCCTTGGTTACAGATTAGGGTTTGCGTCTACTTCCCCTCTCACCACTGGCACCCCATCTGACACAGACAGCAGGTCCTGTGAATGCTTCCACAATCTCTGTGAGTACATATGTACATCAGCTCTGCTGTTTATAAGCCTTTATTTCCTTAGTCCCCTCCCCCCTCTGTGGCTCTTACTTTTCACTTCAACAGAGTTTGCTGAGTCATGAGGTGAGGGACTTTATGAAGACAAACCTCTTAAGAGTGAGCCTCCCAAGGCTTTTCACTCTCTGTACCTTGTCCAGCGGTGAGTCTCTGAATTTATTCCCATCTTCTGCTGAAGGTAGCTTCTATAGTGATGGCTGAGCAGAGCACCAATCGATATGTGTAGCAGTATGTCTGTAGAAGGTTTTTTTTTCTTTAGTAGAACAGTATTTAGTCTTCTTTCTTGTTACCCGGGCTACCTAGTCTCTGGTTATTGGCCATCATGGCCATCAAGAAGTGTCTGGGATGGGTTACATTTTATGGAGTAGACTTTAAATCCAATTAGATGTTGGTTGTTTAATCTCACAAATTTGTACCACTACCACATCTTGAATGCTGGTCACCATTGTAAATCAAAGTTTTCATAGCAGCGCTGATGTTTATCTCTCCCCTTCAGTAGTTTGCAGAGTAACTCCCAGTACCATGAAGATTCATCAGTGTGGTTAAGGTTCTAGGAAGGCACCAGTTTGCCTTTACCATCTTCAAGTAGTTGTGTAAATTTTATCTTCAGCAATAGGGCCTAGCTATCAGTTTGTGGACGATAACCAATAGTTTTAGCAATACCCTGTGTGATTTGGGGGTTCTTTCCTATTTTAATTTATAAAGAAAAAAAGAAAAGAAAATTTAAAAACCACACATCACAAATTTCATGAAAGAACATTTGCCCTGAGTCTCTTCCTAGGCTCCTCTTGGAGAGAAGAAGCAAATGTTTTCAGATTAGTACACAGCAGCAAAGGATTTCCTTTTCCCTGATTTCCGTAGCAGCATATCTATTAAGGTAGATGAAAGTTGTTTTCCTTGAGAAGTAGAAACAAAATCCCCTATAAGGCAGAATGTAAGCTTTGGCTTTCTTTTTCCTAAGAGGCTGAAGAAAGCACAAGTGGACAAATATATTTTCAGTATGAGTGAAACTTTGTATCCCCCACTGCCTCTACCTGCTCCAGTTTTATAATTGGCACAAATAGGTGAAGCTTGTCCTTGCCAGTCTTCAGTGACAACTCCTGGAGAGAGTAAACACTGTCATCTACAGTAATTGCTCCTGAGCTGTGACTGGGGCATGCTGCTCTTCTCTGCATGTCTGAAATCCCACTGCTGCTGCATGTAAAGAACTCACAGAGCTGAGCAGATTTTTTTTTTTGCATTGTGTCAACATGAATAAAAGCCAAAAAAGAAAAAAAAAAGTACAACTCTCACTTTTAACATTGGCAAGGAAGGTGAATGAATTTTATCCCCTTGGCAGGTAATATTGTCACAAGATGTGGTTTTCTTTCTAAGTATTTCTTTTATATTTAACATATAGTATATATGCATCATTTTCCTTTTCTGTTTTCTCTCTCAAAACTCACCTCTCTTTGCTCTCTTCAAATGCATGGCTTCTTTTTTCATTAACAGATGTTATGCATATGTGCATATATTGTCATTTATACACATTCACCTATATAATTCCTTCAGTATCTAAATAGTTTAAAATCAAATGGAAGAAAGATAAAGCTAAAGAGAATATGCAGCGATCTAGCAAACACAAATGCATTATTCTAATTACTGTACTCCTAAGACCCATTTTCACACTTAGTTTCTGTTCTCTATGATTTTGGGGCGTTTTTAGAATAAAATAAGTATTATTCTATACAATCTATGAGAGAGGTGGGGTTGAACGGGCTATAGCCATGAAGTTTCAGATTACTACAATGAACAGTTAGGTATAGCAACATATTCAACATGTCCGGATAGATGGATGGTCATTTTACATGTAAGTCATGTTCTAGTACCTTCTTTAGGTGTGTTCCTCCAATTTTAATTTTAAGATGTTTCCAATAGTCTATCTATATTTCTCAATAGTGTTTCCCTATCAGTATAAATGTAGGAAGTATACAAGCATGCATCTGTTATGCTCACATTATAAGAAGTGCATATACATTACCATGTCCAGATATCAAAAATACAAAGTGTTTATAGGCATAAATAATTACTCTTTCAATAGTCAAATTTTTGCTTCTCAATGATCTTTTTGATTTTTTCAAATCCCAGCATCTGTCTTCCACCCAGAGACTGATGCACTACTATGAGCATGCTAATCTCTCTGTTTCAGGAATTGCTCATGTCCAATCAGCCCTTATCATTGCCTACAAAGTGAAATTACTAAAAGATCATTCTGTTAATGTCACAATTCTATTTCAAATTGTTCTGTGATTTACAGTTCTGTTTAGAACTAAAGTTGAATACTAAATATAGATCAAATTCCTAAGAATGTTCCAGAACTTTACTAGATTTCCAGATTTAGAGCTACTAATTTCTAATTTAAGTCACAAATTCCTGTGAAAAACAGTGGGTGATTTTACATACCTACATACAATATAATTCTGAGCCACTAAAGTCCTTTTCTTGATGGTCTCCTCTGAATCATCAATAAAATGGTGCTAGCATTCATCATTGCATGAACTGAGTAGACGGATTAACTCTAATATGTTATCATTTATGTCTGTTCATGTAAATATTCACAAAAGGACAAGTACAGGTTTTAAATTGTTTCCTGTTCTTCCTTTGTTTTCCAGGTTCTATCAAAGGCAATGGCACATGAAAAGTTAAAAATCATGTTAAACAACTTAGTTGAAATTACGTTACACAGATGTTAAGATTTTAATAGACTCTAAGGTAATCAAGTTAGTAGCAAAATTACAATATAAACATGACATTAACCTCAAAAATTCAGTGTATTTTTCCATAATTCTCTTTACATATTAAAATTGTATTTTCTTCTAATAAATATACTATTTCCTATTCTCTTATTCACTCAGTTTATTTTCTTCTTTTTCTCCTTCCATTTGCTTTGTTATTTTTCTCTGAGGCTGATATATTATTCCTTTAGGGTCCGTCCTTAGATCCTATATTACATAACACTTTTTTCAGTTGTTCCTTAAAATCCAGTAATTTCAAACAACATCTATACTTCCCAACAAAAACAATAGTTGATGCTTCATGGTTCTAAATTTTATTTTGTTTTTGTTTGTTTCATCAGGGCAAATATTCTTAGGTTCATAATAAGGCAGAAATTCCATCTCCGACGAGTTCCTAGAGTCTAGGCTTAGCCTCCCATGCCAATATACCACTTAGAGTGTCCAGTGACACTACATCCCAAGATATACTGAGTGAGTTTTTTTGCAGGTCAGGTCTTGTTTTTCATTTACTTATGTAATAATGAATTTGGGTGTCTTTCTTTCATTGCTTTCAAATAGAGCATTATTAAGTGTGTGTGTGTGTTATTAATGTCTGTGTTATTTGTCAGTTATTATTTTTAATTACCATTCACAGAGAAGTCTATATCTACTTTTAATATCCCCCTTTAACTACATTTGACTAATATATAAAAATTTTAATACCACAGCTATTGTTTCTCTCATCTCTTGCTCCAAATTTTTTCCATGGCACTCACCTAAACTTGAGTTATTTCTGAACATGTTAGTCAATTTTGACTCTCCCAGAGTCAAATCAAACAAGAATTCCAAGTAACCACATTAGTAATCACATGTATGTAGATTATGCTGTGCAGCCAAACTAAATTTTAAGCTTTACATCCCTTTTCTAATAGAAGGATGAATTTGTTTATACCTATTCCTCTGCAAGTCAGTGTCAGAGGACAGCAACTGAGAATTGGTTCTCTCCTTTTCACTGGAATCCAGGGATTAAATTCAGGTCATGAGGATGGTCTGGTGAGTGCTGTTACCTGCTAAATCATCTTGTCAGACCTATCTAAATTTTAAATCATCATAAATTTAATGATGCATTGCATTTTACCTAATTCAATATTTAAAATATTTCTGTCTTCATAATGTGAAAAACCACATTATGATGATAAATATTTAATAAATAATTAAGGGTGCAATTTAGAAAAATGGAATATCACAAGTTACAATAGCTCAATAGTGTTCCATGTAATTCTGGATAGAATGTATTCAGACCCAGAGTTCAGTTCACTTATTCTATAGTATTTAAATTTTTTAGCTTTTCTGAGAATTTCTTACTTGTGAATGAGAGGAATAAATTTCTTCTAAAGTATTTAAAGACAAAGAAAAACATTTTACCTTAATAACCTTATGAATTATAATTTGCATAAATGTATATGGGATTTAATAAGAAAATTAATGATTTTACTCCTCAGTATTTAATTTATTATCTGTATCACATAATATTATAATCCTTTAGGAATACAACCAATCTCAAGCTAAAATTTGGTCCTCTACATGTTGTATTTTTTTATATTTTGTTACCAGTAATTTGTGTAGCACATAATTTCTAAGTTGAACATTTGGGAAGCATTAATTGGCCTAATACTTCCTTTGCTAAGTTTGTTTTATCTCCACTATTATGCATTAGTTCTAAATGATTTAACATTTACACATCACCATTTCATTCTTTGCACTTAAAATTTATAAACTCATAACTTGCCAACATTCAGAATTACAAATTTCAGAACAAAACAAATTTGATCATAAGATAGTAAAATGTTTCATCAGTCTTACATACTATGCTGTTAATTTACTTAGTGAAGATTTACATCAGTATAAGATAAGCTTTGCATTTGTTATTATTCTTGAAACAGTTTATCAAAGGGGGCAAATAAGTAAACAGGTAAAGAAAAGATGGCTGTTTTTTTCACTATCAGTCCATGTAATAATGAGACATTATCTAAGAGCTTCTTTCCAGTTGCTTACTCTGAGAAGTGGAGATACAGGTAATGAAAGGAATTGAAGAAAATTTATGTGTGAGTGTGTGCGTGTGAGAGTGTGTGTGTGTGTGTGTATTTATCTATGACCAAAAATGGAAGCTTGCAAGTCAGAGGGAAAAATTCCATGTTATTGAGATTTCTTTTTCTGAAATATAAAAGACTATTGTCTAACAACTAAATAAGAATCTTATTATTACAACATAAAAACTAAGGAAAATATTGAAGAGAATTAATGAATTAAAGAAACTAAATATTTAAAAAAAGAAATACTACATTATTGTGCTGATAAAATATGGCACAGAATCAAAGTTCTGTTGTTATGTATTAGGAGGAATGTTAATACTCAGAACCTTTCAACTAAGAGACTGTACAACAGCCTAGGAAGATACAGTCAAACACAGTAATAGATAGAAGATGAAGGGGGGAGGATAACAGAATGTTCCTAATATGTTTATAGAATTTTAGATCTAGGCCTCTTTCTTAATATAACTATGATATATTCCTTCAAATTTTAATACTAATAGTATATGAGAAAATAATACAATGTAAAAAACAAAGTTTCAGATTTTAGGTTTGTTTTAACATGGATAAAACAGATAGTTGGTAAATACTAATGAATCATGGGACAGGAGGGATCTTTCAATGAAAAGAAAACACAATCTACTCTTATAAGGAAAGAAAGTGGTAAAATAGTAAAGGAAGGATTATATAAGGTGGGGTATAAAACACAAGGTAAATATTGGATTTGGGGAGTGATAACTGACATTAAAAAAAGCCCTTTGGAAAAGTCATAAGGAAAGTCTGTGTGTGTGTGTGTGTTTGTATGTGTGTGTGTGTATGTGTGTGTACTATAAAGGGGTACAGTACTACATTTACAATATAACATTGGTACAATATACCAAATACCAACTAGGCATCACACGGTTTCAAAGAGTTACACCAGTAAACAGAAACGGATTAAAATTATTTGAGCCATTTGCCAATGGACTCAAACGTCACAAAGATTACAGGCTATTGCCAATGCTATAATTTGTTGTCTGCCTCATAATGAGAGTAAAATCCTATTATGAAGACACCACATATTTATGGCATAGAACATGTAGCAACCTGGGTACCACTCAACTGAGATCCTTATCTCTACAGCCTAACATTCATAGTATTAGAAAGTGCTATGAATGTTGCCAAAGGACAAAAGAATTACTCACCCTTACCCAGATATGAATCCTACAGGTTACAATAATGAATTGTCTGACCAAATATAACCTGTAGTACAAAGTTGCATCAGCCTTATGGAATTAATCAATCATTGATTGGGTTGATAGTATTTAAGGCCAGTTTCATGAGATAGAAACCCTACCTGACACTGTCATAGAAACAAAGAACCTTTGGGTAAATACTTTGCAATCTCTAGGATAAAACTTGACAAGAATATTTTAGTAAATAGACATAGAGATAAAATAATCCTTAATAATTTACTATACCCATAGATACTTTCATTTCTCTGTTTTCATGAGAAATTTTTTCTTGCAGTAGATGGCAATTAATATAGAAAAGCAGAACTGATCATATGTAAAGAAAAAGAGACCTTGGACAGCCTAAGCATAAATGTGGCGCTGTCTATGGCTCATCCTTCACCACTAAGATCAAAGAGCTATGTGGGAGAAGGTACAGGATCGCATGTGCTAGTTTTACTACATAAATTTAAGGGACCTGTGTTTTCCAAATACAACTAACAGAGCTTGTGAGAGTATGTACAAGACTTGCACAAGTTCATTCCAGATTTTTTAAAAATATGTCATAGCAAAGAGAAGAGGAGATATGTGCAAGGACCTATCCCTAGATAAGGAACTATTGGTGTTTTCTTACTGCTGGGTAAAGAAAAGTCAGTTTTCATGAAAGCAATGACACTGGTGTATCCACAAATCTCCAGGTAAATTTTCGTGCTCAGGAATTATTGTCCCACACTGACTAGAATGGATGGGTTTTGATTATTCTCATTTTTAAGAGTGGTAATGAAAAAATGTTAAATTATGTGGTTAGAGGGAGAGGATTACAGAGCAATAATGAGTCCAGCCAAAATAAATTGTATAAAATTCTAAAGCAATAAATAAAAATGATACTAAAAATAAAATGTTCTAATCATCAAAATAAAATTGTTTCAATGATACAGACCTGGGTAAGGGTAAAATGATGACGGAATTTACAAAATAATCCCATACTAGTTCAGAATTACGTATAATAAAAGGTTATTTATTTAGGGGAGATTCACAGATCACCAAATCTAGCAGCAGGAAGCGAGAACTGGAAGCAAGAGAGCAAGCACACACTTTATAGATGCATTTATGGCATGAGAGCCCACACCCAAGTGGGCTGGTATCTTAAAGGCTATTGGCTGAAGGAGCTGAAAGAGCTCCCACAGCAGTAAAATCCAGAGTGGAAAATAATAAAAAAGGATAGTTGTATTTCAGATTGGCAGACAAATGTAAATAAGAGGGCCATAAACTGTGTTGTAAATTCTTTGCCTTCAATGAACTCTGACTCATGCCCCTTCTCTCTCCTATATGGCATTAGCAAATCAAATGAAGAACTCTGCATCTCTGTATAAGATTATTAAAATCATATACATATTTGTGTGTGTATAAACATAAATATGTGAATGTATCTGTACATTCAATTTAAATATACACTGAAATTTTTTTATTCAACTATTTTTCAATTAAAAAATTGACACTTCCTCCCCTTCTCCCATTTGTCTCCCATTCCCCCACTAACCCTCCTCCATCCCTTTCCATCCTTAAGAGAGGGCAGGTTACCCTCCCCTGTGGGAAGATCAAAGCCCTCCCCCCTCCATCCCAGTCCAATCTAGGAAGGTGTGCATCCAAGTAAACTAGGGTCCCAAAAAGCCATTGCATGCAGAAGAGAGAGGTCCCCATGTCATTATAAATGCATCCTACTGAATGTGAGAAGATCTTCACCAGCCCGACATCAGACAAAGTTCTGATCTCCAAAATATATAAAGAACTCAAGAAACTAGACATTAAAATTCTAAACAACCCAATTAAAAAATGGGGTAATGATGTGAACAGAGAATTCTCAACAGAAGAAGTTCAAATGGCCAAAAGATACTTAAGGTCATGTTCAACTTCCTTAGCGATCAGGGAAACGCAAATCAAAACAACTTTGAGATACCATCTTACACCTGTCAGAATGGCTAAAATCAAAAACACCAACGATTCCCTATGCTGGAGAGGATGTGGAGTAAGGGGAACTCTCATCCATTGCTGGTGGGAATGCAAACTTGTGCAACCTCTTTGGAAATCAGTGTGGCGGTTTCTCAGGAAATTGGGAATCAACCTACCTCAGGATC
>PVIU01025098.1:0-24326 GCA_004026605.1 Ondatra zibethicus
TTTTGAATGCACTCCTTCCTAGGCCAGGAGGGATGGGGGTGGGCCTTGGACTTCCAACAGGGCAGGGCACCATGCCCTCTTTCAAGGAAGAAGGGGGAGGGAGGAGGGGTGGGGGGTAGTGGGAGGGGACCGGGAGAAGGGGAAGAAAGGAAAAATTTTTTTTTATCTTTAATTATGTTCTTGAATGGAAAAAATAAAAAATTAAAAAAAAAAAATTTATACAGTGTCCTGCACTATGCTTCATAAGTGGCTAGCTGATACCTTAAGGATTAAATCCAAACTTTTCAGTGCTGCATGCCAGAGTCTTCATAATCTGCCTGGTGATTAGTTCTTCAGCCTCACCATTTGGCAACCTCCGCTCACACCTGTGCTCTAGTCACATGGAATAACTCCCTGTACCTTGGCAGTGTTCTGTCTGCTATGCATCACTGCCTTTACACCTCCGCCCAGTGAGCTTCCCTTCAGCTCAATGCTTCGATAAATCCTACTCCTCTCCCCAAACCATTTTGCATGCTGATTCACTTCCCATATTCCCATTTTTTTCTGAGCTTGGTAAGAAAAACACATAGATGCAGATGTACCTGTGGCAAAACAAAGCATAGAAATGGAACATAAGCTATTGCTTCCCGACCTTGGAATCTAACTTAAAAGTCAAATTCACTAATTTTTGCTGTGTTTTAAGCACATTTAAAATCCAATGTGCTAACCCTTTGATCTACAAATCTGCATTGCTTACAAAATATGCTGGGGCAATGGTGGCATAAAACTTGGGGAAATAACCAGCCAACATCTGATTTGACTTAAAGCTCACTCCATGAGATAAAACCTACACCCAACACTGCTTGGAGAATCAAGAACCAGAGACTAGATAGTCAAGAATCATAGGGTAAAACCAAATACTCCCTGTCTTTATATAAAAAACCTCATAAAATGACTCTTAGTAATATTTTGCTATACTCGTTGATCAGTGTCTTGCTCAGTCATCCTCCTAGAACCTTCATCCCCCAGCAGATAGAAACAGATATTGAGACTCACAGCCTGGTATTATACAGATAATGAGGAACTTAGGTATATTTAGCCATAAATGGAATCTCTTTATTAAATATCTTCCCACAGATCTCAGAGAACTTCTTAGAAGGGAAGGCAGAAAGACTGCAATAGTCAGAGTAAAAGTCACCAAGTAACCATGACCATTCAAATAAATATGAGTAGAACTCATATGAAATCACAGCATGCACAGGGCATGCACATATCTGTATCAGATCCTCTGTGCTCATACTATTACTTCCAGTTTAGTGTATTAATGTGATCCCTGAGTGTGTAGACTGTGGGTCTCTGAGTTTTGTACCTTCTGTTGCTTTGTCTTCTCCAAAATTAATGTGATAAATTTTGTTTTATCTTATATTTTATTTTGTTATTTTAAAAATGAATGAATGAATGAATGAATACTTTACTTGTAGGGCAAAGTGATATAGGATTCACCTCTGTATACTGTGAATATGTTTTATTACCATTGGTTAATAAAGAAGCTGCTTTGGCCTATGGAAGGACAGAATAGAAATAGGCCAGAAAACTAAACTGAGTGCAGAAAGAAAGAAGGATGAGTCAGGGATATGCCATGGAGCTTCCCAAGAAGCAAGATATGAGGTAACAAATCACGAGCCTCATAGTAATATATAAAATAATAGAAATGTTTTAATTTAAGATGTAATATCTAGCTAGGAATATGCCTGAGCCACTGGCCAAACAATATTGTAATTAGACTATTAATTACAGTCTAGGCAGCTGGAAAACAAAAGCAGATTTTCTGTTTACAGTAAAGGATAGAGACTGAACTGTCATTTATACTTGCTTGGAGAGGAAAAATCAGTTTTCCCTAATGGAGTAAGACTATGTATATTTGGAATAACTTGGTGGAGGGGAAGATTATGGTCAAAATTTAATTAGATTTTTAAAAAATTAAATAATAAAAATATTATAAAAACTAGTGTACTTAGTCAGGTGAAGTTTAATCATGTTTCATTATACAATATTTTCAGTGTTAAATGTTCTCCACTCCTTTTCTTTTTCCTTTGTGGATTTCGTACTTGTTTACACTAAGAATCGAATAATTATCTAGAATTTCTTGGTAGATATTCTTCCTCTTTTCTACTATCTTAAACTTCATATTTTAAGACCACAAGTGTTAATTTACAATTTTGTGGATCAGAAATATGGTAATTCAGTGAAGATACAGCTGTCTAATCGTACATAAGTCCAAATGAACAGGAAGGAAATAGTGCCATGCATTGGAAAACCTAGCCAACTTCTGGGGACTAGTGAAGTTATAGACTTTGTAGTAAAATCTGCTAACATCACTTTGCTAGACCAACCTAACCCCTTACTTTATTCTAAAATCTATCCTTATAACCACAGATAACTGAGGCCACCACCTTTCATCACAGAATTCTGTCTTTAGAGTAAATGGAGGACATCACAGAAAACGGCAATTGTACATAACGCAGGAATCAGAGGGGAGCCTATTCCCAATGGATACATCAATATCACATCTCCTGACCTATGGCACAGATAATTTCTGTAAAATCCAGAAAACCAGAAAGTCTGCTGTGAAAATAAATCTCTTTTAGAAATGACTGCAAAGACAAGACAACAACAATGGCAATATCAATTGGCATGTTAATGCTGAAGGAGGGAAATGTTGCACAGTCCTATGCTTAGACAAAGAAATAAAGGCAACTAATGACAACTAGGAGAGGGGGAATTTGCTTATCCTAAGGAGTACCTTGTTAGTTATCTAAGACAGAATGGTCACCCATCAAGTCATATACATAATACCAAAAATGAAAGGAACTCAGCAGATTGCATTTATATTCATACATGAATATACACATGCATGTACATATGCATATATGTATACACTCAGATGTGAATTATGCAATAATAATAACAATAACAGTAACAATAATAATTACAGACAAAGTGGTTTTCAACTTGAAAATGAAGTCATGTTAGAATAGCACAGTCATATCCGATGGAAATGGCAAAAGTCTTAATGCCAGGACAGATGCCTGACAAATACTCCAGCAAAACTAAGGCACATGATGGCCGCCATGCCACCCTTGAGTTTGATCCCCACCTGTTTTAAGTGTGGTGGACTTTTAACATTTGTACAATTTGTGAATATTGAATCAATGATAAATCTCTTATGACTTATTTGATATTAGGTCCCCTTCTTATTGACCAATTTAACCATGGTACCACTAAGAAGACATTTTATTATGGTTTAAATTACTGAAGTGTTATATATGTCAATATTAACACATGTTAAACTAATGTTACTTCATGGACATGACAGCCCTCATTTTTATATTGGTTACCTATTGCCTGAACTTCCCATTGAGCTGTAGCAAAGATTCCAGTTGAATTGCATTATATATGGAAGTAAAGAGATCATTCAATAAGTAAATTATAAGAAAAGCAATTATCAAATGCTGTGTTTAAACAAATTATGTTGTTCTCTTATAAATTTAATTGTAAAAGTACCATTAATAATTTATATAAAATCAAATAATATTTTTGGCAAGCATATTGTAGGTACTTCAAAAAATATAGATCTGTGTTCAAAATAAAGATTCACTTAAATACATATTACCAACAACATGACTTAAGTTTTCTATCTTTTAGTTTCTTCTCTAGGCATCTAGGCATCATTGTCATCTGTTTGGATTATTTGTCCTGGCATTTATCACATGATTTTATCTTTCCCCCATTGCCCTTAAAATTCTTAAACATAACTAAGAATAAAAAATGTTAACTCTGAAACACCTGCCAAATTCTTAATATAATATTAGTAAATTATGAAAATTGAAATATATATTGGATGAGTTTAATTTTAGAGAGTAAGTGGAAATGTGGACTGCATCCTAACCTGATATTTGTAATTTTACCTAACAGTATTTTCTTATGTATGAAAATATAACTTAGAGATGAAAATGCAATTTAGTTCTGTATAATGAAACTTTAAAATTACCTACTAAAGTAATTAATGACAGAAACTAATTTATTATATAACACATATCATTTCAAACATTGTTCATATATTAATACTTCTTATCCTATGTGAACTTATTCCAGGAGCAGAAATGTTAAATCTGTGCACATGCAAACATGCAAGGCATATAATTTATGTTGGTATAAATATGTGTGTGTTTAAATGTATGTGTTCATATATATGTATATGTACACACACACACACACACACACACACATATATACATATCATCATTATGGAAGTAGGGATCCTCCATTTTAAAGTGAAACTTCAAGATTTAAAGTAAGTGTTCTTAGTAAATACATGATATAGACCTTAAAAATAACTGAAGGACACAGAAATAGAATTTGTTTTGGTCCCAAGCCTCTTCCTTTCTAGCTCATAACTAATATATAACTACATGTTCCCTGAAGCAAGAGACAGCCACGTTCCAGCCTTCAATAGATATATCATCATAGAGAAGAAATCTGTGAGAATAAAGTGAAGTTTTGTGCCTGATTTACACTGCTGAGCAATTCAAACCATGCAAAATTCTTATTTTCCATATTTTATTTATTAAGATCAGAGATACTCTTTCTTGTATTCAGGTGAAATATTGAATTAGTTCAATATCCATTTCAATCTGACCCTAGACTACCAGTACTGTCCTTCTTGCTAATTTTGTTCTAACCATAAACTATTTGCCACTCAAAATTTCACTTTTATAACAAATGTCTATGCAAATTTAAGCACCTAATTGAAATGTTACTTAGTTTTGAAGACTTCTAAAATAAGAAAGATGAATAGCATAATCTTCACTGTTTTCATACATCTTTATAACTATTTTGAACCTTATTAGATATACTGCAAAAATTGCCAGTGTAGATGAAAAATAACATAAATAATAATTATATTATTTTATTGTATTTTTCATATTTGATAACAGATTAAAGCAAAGTAAATATTAAATAACTGAGTGTTGACTGAATTTCGACATTTAAATGGATATAAATGAAGTTAAATACCATAATTACTTTGGAAATTATACTTTTATGCAAAGTGGTAAACACCCACCAAAAAGTCTGTTCTTGACATTGTTAACAATTTCTAATAGGAGTTATTTTCATTTTTACAATAATTGAACTCGGTTTGTAGTCTTTTGGAAATTCACTCTAAACTTACAATTAGAATTGCAAAAGAAAGTTTTCTGTATTTTATAAAAATTTCATTGATTTCCACTGGATTATGTAGTTGTAATTATATAAAATTCAAGCAAAATATTATAAGATGCTTAATATAAAATAATTTGAATGAAATTCTAAAGTCAAGAACCTAATAGTAGAACATAATAGTAGAGCATTTTGTGCTGCAAAAACACTAACATTATATTTATATTGTGTTATCATATGACAAAAAATCAATAAAAACATGTCAGCAAGTCTTTGAGAGTTTGCAGGTGCCTACATCTGCTTTGTCTATCCACAGGTGTTTGCAAACATCCAATGATCAGAGTGGTGATTAATGTACTTTCATTTACATATTTACAAAATTTTCTGAGTGTCACTGTTAAACGTGAAAAAACAACATTGCCTAGGAAGCAACACCAGAACTGTGTCAACTGCTGCAAAAGTAGGGACCTTACTGAGGGAGGCGTGGTGGTGTAGAGACCTTACTGAGGGAGGTGTAGTGGTGTAGAGACCTTACTGAGGGAGGTGTAGTGGTGTAGAGACCTTACTGAGGGAGGCGTAGTGGTGTAGAGACCTTACTGAGGGAGGCGTGGTGGTGCAGAGACCTTACTGAGGGAGCTGTAGTGGTGTAGAGACCTTACTGAGGGAGGCGTAGTGGTATAGAGACCTTACTGAGGGAGCTGTAGTGGTGGTTGAAACTTGTTCAACTAAATGTCAAAAGAGAATAGGTCCAAAAATATATCCAAATAATGTCAGAAAATTTTGAAAACTGAAGCTTCTGTCTGAACATAGAGTATAAACTTTGTATCCTTGGATTATTTTATCATAAATACAGTCATAGAAGTTCAAAATGCATTAATATGAATGCTGCCTTATAAGTCAACTACCCTATAGTTTCTTCATTGTTAAAGGATTGGCCCTCAAGTTGTTGAATTTCAAGGAAGTGGTAATAGTTCATGAGGTAGTGTCTAATGGGAGAGAGTTGGGCCAATATACTTGAGCTGTTAAGGGTGTACCTAAACCCCATCTACTTCCTGCTTCTCTTCTTCTTTCCTCATTAAGAAAGTGCTGTAGGAATTCCTTCAGCCAGTAACCATTAAGATACCAACCCACTTGGACATGGCCTCCTATGCTATAAATTCAGACATAATGCACATGCTTGCTCTCTCTCTCTCCTGGCTTCTCGATTCAGTTGCTGTTCTCCATTCATGCAGAGGACTGTGATCTATGAGTTTACTCCTCAATAAATACCCCTTTATTATAAACAACTCTGAGCTAGTTTGGAATTATTTTGTGGAGCTACCCTGTGGATAACTGTGGAGAACTGGCAATTTTCCAGGATCACAAATGCTTTCTTCTGCCTTCAGCTTTCCCTGTTGCACAGTGACTTTCACAGCTTCTGGTTTGTGTTCCCGGCTCAAGAGTTCTGGGATCCTTGCTCTATGCATGAAATTTATTTAATTGCTCTAAATTTGTCAACCAATTCATAGTGTCAGTATTTAACCAGGGACCAATGTGTGGAACCAAAGTGGTACTAGCAAAAGCAGCATGAACAGTCAGTCCATCACTGCCACTGGTCACATTTCCCTGCCCCATTGCTGCAACAACAACACTGTTGGTCAACAAAGATTATTACATACAACAATTTACTGAATTAATTAACTTGAAATTTACATATTGTGAACAATATTACCATTCAGAAATTTAATAATATTTGACTTTGGGAATTAGTTTTGTTTTCCATATTATCTCGTTAAGAAAAGGGTTTGGTAGCAGAGCCAAGATGATGCACTTTTAGAAGTGATACAGTCTTTACAGACTTATAATGAACAGCTAGTTGAAAAAAATAATATTATCGAAAAGGTTAACATTAATTTGACAGACAAAATCAAATCAATGTCAAAGGGTGCTGAGACATTTTCTGAAAGAATTTGTGCTGTTGAGTTTAACAATCAGAATCTGTTAAAAAAAATTATGATAGGTTAAGGGATAAGGTATCTCTCCAGGAAGGCAATATGCACACAATCATAATTATTTCCAAGGATGAGACATTATCGTTACTGGACATCTTTCATACCTAAGAATCATTAATGAGGACACTGGACAGGAGATTCAGACTTTAGAAAATGTATCAGGAAAAGAGATTTGAAGAGATTGAGGAAATTACTAACACTGATGAGCAAAGAGAAAAGGGAGAAAGGCAGGATTTTGCCTCATCAGTACATGCCAGATGCAGAGCTTTAGCTGCCTATCCACTATTATCCTCTGAGAATCTATCTGGCACAGAATGCTCTAAGGCAGTCAAAGAATATATATGGCAACCTATGTGTATGAGTGATCTAAGAGAAATTATCAAGCAATAGTATCTTATGGCCTGCATTCACTGCTTGTTAGAGAAATGTTGAAAATTTGGGCTTCAATCAATAAGGCTACCCCACATAATTTGTTTCAATTAATCTCAGCAGTTCTAGAAAATTGACTCTAGCTATGGAATATTATTGATGAATGAGGCACAATTTTAGAATAAGGCAAAAGGATTTGAGGCTTCCCAAGATCAAATTCCTACAGCAGCTTTAAATACTTGAGACAGGATTCAGAAACTTGAAACGAAATTGAATCATATATCAGGGTTAAACAGGTCCACAGAGAACCCTACAGTCACTTTTTACAGAGATTAACTAAGGCTGTACAAGTAGGAGTAACAGACCCAGAAGCTAAATGTGTATTTACTGAATCTCTGGCTTTTGAAAATTCCAACTTAGAACACAAAAAGAAACATGGTTCTTTAAAGGTTAGTCAGCACCAATAATTGAATGGATCCAGAATACAATGAACATTGAAATATTGTTTATAATACTGAAGCATGGGTAGGAGAAGCAATTTCCAAAGGAATGAGGAGACATCAAAATGCCAAATGTTTTAATTGTGGTAGAAAAGGACATCTGAAAAGGGATTGAATGTAAGAAATTCCTTCTGGGATTTTACTCTGGGAAATGTCTCCTCTGGGAATTGCAGCAGGGGTGGTCCTAGCATTCTGGAATATGTAGGAAGTGTTGCAAATGTCAACATTAGACCAATAAATGTAGATTGACAAAAGACAGACAAGGCAACCCCATACCATTGGAAAACCACATGGTGGGCCTTTTGGAAACCTCCATGTCAAATATGATCCAGTCATTCATGTCACTATGGAGAATGTCTCACCAGGAAAAGTAAAACATCCAGTGCATTCTGTAAAAAAAAAAAAAAAAAAAAAAAAAAAAAAAACTATATATACTGTTCTGAATGATAGAACAGACATGTAGGATGAATCAAAAACTGCAGTAGAAAATAAGAAACATATATTTTGGCAGACTTCTATAAATGATCAAAAACCAAAGCTAAGAGTGCATATGAATAACATTGTAATTGAGGGATTTCTAATACAGGTGCAGACATGAATTCCATTACTCTAGAATCTTGGGATCTGAATTGGCCTCTTCAAGAGACAGATATTTAATTTCTAGGAATTTGTACCCTATCTTAAGTGAAACAAAGCACTAGATGGGTTTAATGCATAGGGCCAGAAGGACAGAAAGGAAGGCTGAGACCATATGTAGCTAATACTGCAGTGAATTTATGGGTTAATGACCTGTTACAGCAATAGAACACACAGATTAACATTACTGCAGTCCCAATAACTCTTGTTCTTGGGAAGGATATTATAAGTTATTATAAACAATGATAACCAGCCATTCAGGCCATAAAAGAACACAAGGCAACTAGCAAACCTTCTGGGGTACTAATGTCCCTGCCTTGAAAATGGTTAACTGAGATAACAATATGAATTTAAAGAAATAGCTTTAACAGAAGACAAACTGAAGGCTTTAGAACAGTTGGTAAAGGAGCAACTAGATGCTCAGCATATTGAAGAGTCAACCAGCCTTTGGAATTCTTCTGAATTTGTTGTTAAAAAAAATCTGAAAAATGGAGCATGCTGACAGATCTAAGAGCTGTCAACATGGTAAGTCAACCTATGAGCCCTCTAAAATCTGGAATTCCTCTGCCTTATCTATTACCAAAAGGATGGCTGCTCATACTTATTGATTTAAAAGATTGTTTCTTCACTATACCTTTACAAGAAAAGGAGAGTGAAAAAATTGCCTTCATAGTGCCTACTTAGAATAATTGTCAGCCAACTTGGAGATACATGTGGACCATGCTCCCACAGGGAGTGTTCAATAGCTGCATCCAGTGCCAATACTTCGTAAGTCTGCCATTGGAAATAATATGAAAACAATTTCCTAAATCTATAATTTACCATTACATGAATGATATTTTGTTATCTGACTTAATGCAGACATTTTATAAAGAATGTTTGAAGAAGTAAAGAATTTTTTGCCAAAATGCAGATTACAAACTTCTCCTGAAAAGGATAGAGAGGAGATTCAGTCAATTGCTTAAATAGGTTTACAAAAAGTTAGAACAAAAAGAACACAAATTAGAAGAGACCAATTGTGGTCTCTTAATGACTTTCAAAGATTGTTAGGAGGCATTTCCAGTCACAAACAGCTGTTGAGATAATGCCTGATCTAAAAGTTCATTTAAACAAAACCTTATATGGTGACAAAGACTTAAATAGTCCCAGGGATTTAAGAGCTTAAACTGAGAAAGAATTAAATGTGGTTGAAGAGAAATTATAGGAGGTAAACTTGGATTCAGTGAAAGGAAATCTTAATTGCATTCTAGTCATATTGCCTTCAAAAATTTTCCCTACAAGAATTTTAATGCAGAGGGAAAATATTATCTTAGAATAGATCTTTTCATGACATAAATCAAGTGAAAATTTAAAATTTATATGGGAAAATGTCTCTGAATTAATTATATAAGGAAAATTGAGGCTTCATCAACTAGCAGATATAGATGTATCAGAAATTATAGTGCCTTTTACTCCTGATGAAATTAAAAACTTATTGGAAGACAAAGAACCATGGGAAAGAGTTTGTGCTAGTTTTTAGGAGAGATTAATAGCAATTGTTCTAAAAGTTATAGAATCAACCTTATAAAGAAGACTCCTTGGATTCTTCCCTGAATTGTATGTTTTGCACCAATAACTGGAGCCTAAACATTTTATACTGATGCAAGTAAATAAATCACTTATAATTCTGGGTAAAAGGTAGAGCTATATATTATTTTCATGGTACTAAGGGATTTTAAAGAAGCTTTCAACATATTTACTGATTCACAATATGCAGAAAAAGTTGTCTTTCATATTAAAACTGCTGAATAGATACCAGATAATACAGAATTGACATTATCATTCATTTAGATTCAAGATATATTCAGGAATAGGCTTTGTTGCATGTACATTACACACATTCAAGACCATAGAGGTCTTCCAGGTTGTCTAGCACAAGCTAATAAAAAATTAATCAATTATTAATTGGAAGTGTGCTGAAGGCCTCAGAATTTCATAAGAAACATCATGTCAGTAACAGAGGTTTAAAGAAAGAGTTTTCTATTACATAGGAACAGCAAAGGAGATTATAAATAGATGTCCTACTTGCTCTTTCTATAACCAAATACCATTACCTGCAGGGTATAACCCAAAGGGTACTCAAATGAATGAAATCTGTCAGATGGATGTGTCCCACTTGCAGAATTTGAAAAATTAAAATATGTACACAACCCCATTGACACTCAAGTTTTCAATGGACAACTACATTGAGCTCAGAAAAGGCTGATTCAGTAATCATGCATTTATTAGAAGTTATTGCATTTATGGGTATACCTGCACAAATAAAGACAGACAATGGCCCAGCATATGTGTCTAAAAAAATGGAACAGTTTTTGCTTATTATACTATAAAGCATATTACAGATATACCAAATAATCCTACATGTTATGCAGTTATAGAAAGATCAAATTAAACTATAAAGAACATGTTAAACAAACAGAAAGTGCTGGAAAATACCCCCAGAAATGATTACATAATCCTTTTTAACTGTGAATTTTCTTAACATTAATGAGAAAGGAACAATGGCAGTAGAGACACACTGGATAATAGAACAGCTATCTGAATTAAAGCTAACAGTGTATTTCAAGAATGTGTTGACCTCAGAATGAAAACAAGGAGACATGGTAAATGTGGTAAGGGGTTTTGCACTTGTTTCCACAGGAGATGAAGAGCTATAGGTACCATCAAAATTAATAAAGGTTCAATTTGAAAAGGAGAAACATCTTGAGACAGAAAAATAACATCTCATCCACAGAAGTGACAATCATACAGGTGTTAAGGAACCATCATAAGTATTGGGGCAAGGTTCTGTTATTGCCTTGCAGAAAAATACCAATCTTCAAAAAGTCAAGAGACCTTTGACATTTGGATGCCTAAAGAGAAAAAGATAACTATCCAGAAAGAATCACTTAACAAACATGAATATGACTTATGAGGACAGATCATCTGCATGGTAAAATTTCATATGTACATTTTCTGTATATATATATACAGAATACCCAGTAGAAATTAAAAACTCACATAAAAATCAAAGCTGACTTTGGAGTTGAGCAATGAATATCCTTCTCTAAATCTAATCATGTTGTTAAAAGTAAAATTCAAAGTTTCTGTCTCATGCCAGGAGCCATCTGATATGGGATAGAAAGAAGAAAGATCATAGGAAAAATTTAATTTTCTCCATACCTATTTTGTCTGTATTGTATCTTTCATTGAATATATATCTATATGAATAATGATTAAGTTTTCCACAATGAACAACAGATTTTCCTGCAGTAATCTTTGAAGTTTTATGGCAGAAGCCACTTGTTCACTCCCAGCTACCCAGACCAAAAAAATATTTGCACAGAAACTATATTATTTGCAATACTGTTTGGCCTATTGCTTAAGCATATTTCTGGCTTACTTTTATATTGCAAATTAACCAATTCCTATTAAACTGTGTATTGCCACATGGCTGTGGCTTACTGGCAAGTTTCTGGTGCATTTGTCCTTGATGGTGGCTACATGGCTTCTCCTGACTCCACCTTCTTTCCTTCAGCATTCAGCTTAATTTTATCCACCCAGCTCTATTCTGCTCTATCACAGGCCAAAAAAAGTTTCTTTATTCACCAATCAATAAAGGCAATACATATACAAAAGGACTTCCCAGACCAGTTTCAAGGAAGAAGATGGGGCCCCAAAACAATGACTCTACCTGGTTGATATGGCATAATGATGATGGTAGCACTACTTTAAAACTGGTTTTAGCTACCAGCTGATCAATATGGTTCCAAATTGGTTAGCTAAAATGGATCCCCTTTTCAGAACATTCTGGCCAGAATTCTAAATTGGAACCTCAGAAAAATCCTATCGACTATTCAGAGACTATTTGCAATTATACCAGAAAGTAATCTTGAAACTTACCTATCATTTTACTTTTACAGGACCCCATAAAAAGAACACAGCCCCATGACAGCTGGAAGTAATTCTAGAAGACAATGTTCCCTCTCCCAACAAAGTTTTTCCTTAGGGTTAGGGACATCAATTAGGGGTTTATTATAACTGTTATAGGGTTTGGGGATAGGGTGGAATTTATTTAGGCTCAGGGATCTCTTTGAAAATTAAAGGAAATTGGATTGGATAACAGATTAGTGTGAGCTTACTCACACTAATAATAGTGAGTAATAAAATGAATACTTGTGAGCTATTATTTATAGGCAATTTACATTGGTATAGATTCTTGTATATTGATCCAAGTTCAAATTATATTTGTTATATTGATTATGCTCCTATAACTGTTTACAATATTTGTACACCTATACAAAGTCATTTTGTCATATTGTATGCATACATGTTTTTACCCCTTTTTTCTTCTTGTATGTTGATATAATTTTAGAATATATTCATCATATTGCATTATACATTTCTACCTCTGATCAAGATACTTTACATTGTTTACATTTTGTGGTCATTTCCCCAATTGCTTCACAGGTGTTTAAAGATTGTTTAATATTCTAATATGAAGTCCTATTCTTTAAGTATTAGAGGTATTAAGTATTATAGGTCAACAGTCATCCATGTTTGTCATACTTACAGCTAGACTAGTCAGGTTCTTTAGATACATAGAGATTGTGTTCTGCATAAATAATGGTAATCTTTAACCATTTCAAAGAACTATAGAACATGGCATTTCAAATAACTTAGGGTTCTATTGACGTGAGATATGATGGCTTCTGGCAGCCCTGATTTATTCCTGAAAGAATGTTGAGCACTCTGAACACACTCCATTTGGAGCTTGTTTTATTCTTGGCAAAACTGGCCTTTGAGCAAGGTATGGCCCATGCCTCGACCACTGTCAAAATGCACGATGTCCATTCAGGAGAAGCAGTATATAAGATAAAAGACTGAAAAACCATTCCAAGACATGGTAACATGGTTTTAAAAATTTTCCTGCCTTGGAAAATGGTCTGTTAATAACACTAGGCCTTAGCCAAAGTTGGTTGCTTCAATATTGCAAATGAGAATGTGGGTGATTATCCAGGTAGCCAGTTGTCTCTGTCATCTACTGCACATTTTGCAAACAGCTTGATTGTACTTCCTGCCTACTTACATAATATTATCTCTCTTCTCAGTCCTTTGATAACGTTGAAGATTAGATTGTTGTAGTTACTTTCCTCTTATGATTTAGCCACGGCATCTCTAATACAAGATTTAGAATAGAATATCTCCTTAGAATATCATGATTCTTAAAACATATTAGCATATGTTCCTCATTTAATATTGTTTATGCTGGTTGTAATTCTAATTTTTATACTTGATATTTGTTCTTATTATATATAATTTTGTATTAGGCTTAGAACTCTTTTACTTAAACAAAAGGGGGAGGGGCTGTAGGAATTCCTGGCTTCTGGATTCAGGTGCTGTTCCCGATTCATGCAGAGGATCATCATCTGTGAGTCTACCCCTAAATAAAAAACTTTTTATTTTACACAATTATGAGCTAGTGAGTGATTATTTTTTAACTTTCATCTCCATCAGTGGTGTGGGAAGTCCTTCTGTATATGTGTTGCTTTTATTGGACAATAAGCTGCTTTTGGCCAATGGTGTAAGAGAATATAGCCAGGCTATAAGCGATAAATAGAGAGAGAGAGAGTAGACAGAGTCAGTGAGAACTCATGTATCTCCACTGGAGACAGATATTAGGGATGGAAATTTACCCGGTAAGCCACAGCCACATAGCAATACACAGACTAATGGAGATGCGATGGTTTAGGATATAAGAGCTAGCTGAAAATATGCTTAAGCTATTGACCAAACAGTATTGCAAATAATATAGTTTCTGTGTGGTTATTTTGGTTCTGGATGGCCCGGAATGAATGAGAAGCCTCCAAAAAAAAAAAAAAGCAAGATCAAATTATCTTCTTTTTTACATGGATCTATCATGATGCATTGTCTGACAACCTAAATCAATCTCTCACTGTTGCCCAGACTCTGAGCCAGAGTAACTTTCCTTTCTTTAAAAAGTTTAAGTTGATAACACATAGACTTCTGGCATCATCAGATAACTTATGACTAAATAGAAATAGAATAAGAGGCCATATTCAGAGGTCTTTAGATTCTTTGGGTGTCATCAAGAGAAAAAGCAGGACTCAGTAGATATTTGCCTCATTCATGCTTTATAATCACTGATCACTTTCATGAGTAACCTATATTTCTTATCTATATAAGTAAAAAAATCTCATTACCACAACACATCTATTGTTGATCTTGCTTCAACACTGATACCTAAGCAATACTTCCTGCCATGTACTTTTCTTGTGTGTGCTTACTTATTTTTGTTCTAGAGATTTCAGGTGTGTTTTGAATTGGCTGGTATGAGATTTCTCCAATTATTCCTTTTACTGTAGGCACTCCTTGCTATTAACTTTCTTCTTAGTGTTGTTTATATAGTATCCCATAAGTTTGGATATTTTGTGTATCATTTTCATTGATTTATAGAAAATATTTAATTTATTTCTGTCTTCATTCAATTGTTATTCAGTAAAGTGTTTTCAGTGTCTATGAGTCTGTAGGCTTTCTGTTTTTTTCTGTTGTGGTTAATATTTCAATTTTGTTTTATTTGTTGTTACTTGCTTTATGATTGAGTATGTGATCACTTTTTGAAAAAGTTTCATTTGTTATTGAGAAGAAAGTATATTCTTTTGTGTTTTGGTGCAATGTTCTGTAGATATCTATTTGATCCATTTGGTGTACATCTGTAAGTTATAGTATTTCTCTGTTTTATTTTTGTTTGAATGATCCATCCCTTGGTGAAAATGGGTATTGAAGTTTCCCATTATCATCTAAAATCAAAAACACTAATAATAGCTTATGCTGGAGAGGATGTGGAGTAAGGGGAACATTTATCCATTGCTGGTTGGAAGGCAAATTTGTGCAACTACTTTGGAAATCAATATGATGGTTTCTCAGAAGATTGGGAGTCAACTTACCTCAGGATCCAGTAATATGACTTTTTTAGGAATATACCCAAAAGATGCTCAATCATACTTCAAAAGCATTTGTTCAACTATATTCATAGCAGCATTATTTGTAATAGCCAGAACCGGGAAACAACCTAGATGCCCCTCAATGGAAGAACGGATAAAGTGTGGCACATTTTAGAGTACTATTCAGTGGTAAAAAACAATGACATCTTGAATTTTGTATGCAAATGGATGGAATTAGGAAACACTATCCTGAGTAAGGTAACCCAGACCCAAAAATATGAATATGCTATGTACTCACTCATTAGTGGATACTAGCAATAAACAAAGGACGTTGAGCCATTAGTTCATGATTCTAGAGAAGCTAAGTAATAAGGTGAACCCAAAGAAAAAGATATATAGATCCACCTGGAAATTGGAAGCAGATAAGATTGCTTGAAAAAATTTGGGAGCATAGGGGCAGGGGGTAGAAGGAAGGGGAGAAAGTGAAGAGGGAGGGACTAAGGGAGGGTTGGGGAGATCTTGAGGGAATGGGATAGTTGAAATGGAGTATGGACATATATGAGAGCATGGAAAGAGATATCTTGATTGTGGGAGCCATTTTTGGATTAGCAAGAAACCTGGCTCTAGAAAAATTCCCAGGAATCCACAAGGATGATCCCAACTATGACACTAAGCAATAAAGAGGATGCCTGAACTGGCCTTGCCCTGTAGTCAGACTGATGATTATCTTAAATATCACCATAGAAACTTCATCCAACAACAGATGGATACAGAGACAGATACCCACATTGGAGAGCACATGACAGAGCTCTCAAGGTCCAGCTGAAGAGTGAAAGGAGGGAGAGTATGAGCAATGAAGTCAAGACCATGAGGGGTTCACCCACTGAGACAATGTGCCTGAGCTAATGAAAGCTAACCACCTCCAACTGGACTGGGAATGAACAAGCATGGGATCAAACTAGTCCATATGAATGTGGGTGACAGGGCAGACTGAGCAGCCAATGACAATGGTACTGGGATTTGTCTCTACTGAATGTACTGGCTTTTTGGGATCCTATTCTCATTCGATGTATACCTTGCTCAACCTGGATGTAGATGGGAGGGCCTTGGACCTTCCACAGGGCAGGATGCCTTGTCATCTCTTACGATTGGAGGGGTATGGAAAAGGGTGTGTATATGGAGTGAGAGGGAAGTGGGAGGGTGGAGGAAGGGGAATTTGGATTGGTATTTTTTTAAATAATAAAATAAGAAGTTTCCCATTATCAATGTGTGAGAGTCAATATGTGTTTTAAAAATAATGTTTCCTTTAAACACATGGGGGCCCTTGTGCTTAGAGCACAGATGTTAAGAATTTTGGTAGATTTTTCCTTTGATGAATATGAAATGTTCTTCCCTGACTCTTCTGATTAAATTTTTTTTAGATTCTGTTTTGTTAGATATTAGAATGGCTACACCTGCTTGCTTCTTAGGTCCATATGCATGGAAAATTTCTTTCAAACCATTTTCTCTAAGATAATGTCTCTTTGATGCTGAGGTGTGGTTCTTAGATGCAGCAAAAGGATGGATCATGTTTTCACATCTCTTATGCTATGACTGTCTTTTAATTGGGGTAATTTAGTTCTTTTATATTGAGAGATATCAATGAATAATGATTGTTCATTCCTGATATTTTATTGTTATTGTTGTTGCTGGTGTTGTTGTTTTTGGTGGTGGTGGTGGTGGTTTTGTATGTGTGTGCATGTGTGCTTCCTTTCTTTTGCTTTTACTGGTGTGGGATTACTTATTTCCTATGTGTTCCTAGGTGAAGTTAATATTCTTGGGTTGAAGTGTTCTTTGTAGTACGTTCTGTAGGGTTGGATTTGTAGATATACCTCAAATTTGACTTTATCATGGATATCTTGTTTTATCCAATTATAGTCATTGGAAATTTTTCTTGTTATAGTAGTCTAGGCTGGCATCTGTGGTCTCTTAAAGTCTGTAGAATGGCTGTTCAAGCCCTTCTGACTTTTAGAATCTGTATTGAGAAGTCAGGTATACTCTAATCTGTCTGTCTTTGTATGTTATTTCTTGTTTTTTTTTTCCCTGAGCTTTTAATATTCTTTCTTTATCTGTATATTTATTGTTTTGATTATTATGTGTTAAACTTTCTGGTCTAATGTGTTTGGTCTCCTCTTTGTTTTTACACGTTTATTGACATTTCCTTCTTTAGGTTAGGAAAATTATCTTCTATAATTTTTCTGAAAAATATTTTCTGGGCCTTTGAGCTTAGAGTCTCTTCCTTCCTCTATTACTGTTACTCTTAGATTTAATCTTTATAATTGTATTTCATGTTTTTGGATTATCTGTGTCAGAATAATTTTGGATTTAATATTTTCTTTAACCTATATAACTATTTTTTCTATTGTATCTTCAAGACCTAAAATTTTCTTTTTTCTCTGTTATACTCTGTTGACAAAGTTTGTCTCTACAGTTAAAATTTGCTTACCTAGTAATGACTTGATTCATAGTTTTTATGACTGTGGCTTTAACTAAACCTTACATAAGATCAGTAGCTCTGAGTATTGTTTATTAGCCATGGAGAATCTCACTGATTTTTGAGACTCTCTCTTGAGTGATAGACTAGTCATTGGGTAATAAAAGCATTTCATGGTTCAGAACACATATACATTTTCTTGTCATTGTTGCTAATTCTATTTTCACAGAATTTGTTTTTTATTATTTTGAGGAGGTGTTTTTTCAAGTGTATACATATGATTTTTTTCAGTCATTATTTTTTAAATTACTTTTTCTCATTTTCTAAAGCATGGGTAGAAAATTAATTTTTGCCACTCTCCGATTAGTCAATGCTTTATTTTAAATTAGTAATTAATTCTCTTACCAAGCTTGAAATGAATTTTTCAAGCATTACAGCATTTGGGACTCAATTCAGTTCAGTTAATTGGGACTAAACTGTCTTTCAAATGCTGAGACAGACAAGAAAATGCTTTGAAGAGTATAAGCTGGAAGAGAACTTAGCAGTTTTACTTTCCCTACTTTTAGTAGCATCCCATTTTCATGTGACTTGGGACTTCAAAATGAAGAGAAAATGCATGTGTACGACTGGGTATCATAAGTCCTCTTCTTTTCAGAAACCAACAAAAGTAACTTCCTGAAGATGAAGTATGCTGTGTGTTATATAAAAAAAATTAACCCAGGAATTTTTGTCACTAAGAACTTTATCACCCACTCAAGAAGGATTCTAATGAAATAATGATTATCTCCCAATGGCAGTGCCTTTGGAAAGGATCTATTAGGTCAAGTTACATGATTATCCAAACATGCCAAATTGCAATAGATTAACTATGTATTCTCTTTTTGCTACACAGAATCTGATTCCAAATTCTGTCTCTCTGTCTGTCTGTCTGTCTCTCTCTCTCTCTCTCTCTCTCTCTCTCTGTCTGTCTCTATGTGTGTGTGTGTGTGTGTGTGTGTTTGTATGTAGACTTGGGGACTATAGCTATATACATATATACATGTATGCAATAACAATGCAAAAAGTGACCATTATTTGGAAGAGAGCACATAAGTATATATTATAGGTTTGGGGAGATGAAAGAAAGGGCGAAATGTTATAATTATAGTATAATCTAAAAGTTTAAGAACACAGTATATAAAGGTAAATAAAATGAAAAATTAATGAAGGAGAGAGAGAATGGAAGAAATAGATTGTTGACAGTCATCTGTAGAAGTTTTTAACATCCTGCCTTCATACCAGAGCTTTCAGAGTACCTCATGCTCTCAGTGCTTGCATTAATGATACTCTTAACTCCTTTCCACTTCAGTGCTTGTAGCGTTGTTCTTGTCAACCCTTCTAAACTTTCAAGCTATTCACTCTCTTTAAAGAATGTTGAAATTTTGATCCTATCCCTTTGGAATTAATTTTTTCTTTATCTCAGCTTTACTAAACTTTATTCTGGACGACTCTATTGTACCACCTTATAAATAATCCATAAATAAGCCCTGACTGTGTGTTTGAGTCAATGAAATACATAAATTGGACAGTAACATTTATAATTTCAGAATTTTAATATTGTTTTCATGTACTGATACATTGAAAATCACATGCATGGAAATAGTTGTCAGAGACTATGGAGACATTGTATGATTTAAGGCAATTTACTAAAACTTTCCTGTAATTGAAAAATAGAACCTAACTATAAATTTGATTTCCAATGAAGTTTACTAAAACCTCCAGCTTTATGTTTTGATATGAGTTTGGTATCAATTTGGAAAATGATTTACAAGGTTGATTGAAACTTCCACAGCAATTGTGCTACAAAGCCAAAGAAAGTCATGCATCCTAACTCATGCCTATAAACCTAGCACGGGTGAGTCTGCGGCAGGAAGGACATGAGGTCAACGTAAACCTTAGCTATACCCCATGACAGACTGAAATACAAAGAAAGACTCAGATTAAAAGTAATACTATTATGTATGGATATGCATCCTGTCACATGAAGTCTGCCTAAGACTTGACATTCTTTTGACTGCATCTGATTCCTATTGCTTCATTTGCTTTGAGAGATGTATACAGTTTCATAATATCCCAGTGGTTATGTATTGCTAATATGTCCTGAACTCTAAGAATTCTATCAAGCCTTATCATTTATGAAGTGCTTTTCCAATATTTTCACATAGTTCATTAATAGTTTCGCATCTTCAAGGAGGGTCTTTTATCCACTTTGAGCTGAGTTTTGTAAGGTAGGAGGTAAGGATCTAATTTCATTCTTTACATGTGGATGGCTGATTTTCCAGGAAGTACTAGTCAAGAAGATTATCTTTTCTTCTATGTTTTAAATTTAAATAATTGTTCAAATTATATGATTGTTGCTGTGTAGGATTATTTCTGGACTCTCCCTATCCTGTTAGAATAAAATCTATTTGTTCAGTATTATGCTACTTTTATTATGAAGGTTCTACAACATAATTTGAAGTCATTGAGTTTTATTAACTCTAGTAGTTTGCCTCAAGAGTGCTTTAGCTATTCACACTAGTGTAAAATTCCGTACTAAATTTAGACTTTTCTTTACTAGTTCCATGAAAGGTATTATTCAGAATTAAATAGGGATGATCAGTGATACCTGGAAGATTTGGGTAATATGATCACTTTAGAGTTCAGTTCTAAGATATGATCATGGTGTAGATTTTTACTTTTACTGTCATCAGTTACTTCTTAATGAATAGGCTTTCTGCTATCAATGTCCTTCATATCATGTGTCTTAGGTTTATTTCTTAGTTTTGGTAGGGATGATTTTATTTAAAGGGACTGTGTTCTTGGTTTCTTTTTCATGAATTATGTTAAAATTTAGAAAAACTATTGATTTTTGCATGTTGATTTTATGCCTTGAAATTTTGCTGGGAATATTTTTCAAAAAAAGTCTAATAATTCTATCAAAATGATCAAAGGAAATGAAGAAACACTTTGGAGAAAGCATTTGATCGATCAATAAATACATAAGATAATCTTCAGAACTTGAACCATTAGAAAAAACAAAAACAAAACTTGGTGTGATTATGTCTCACTAAAGTATAAATGGCTACAGCCATGGTTTAAATGTTGTGTCCAAGCAGGCTTAGTATTTGAACTTTTGATCCTAAATTATTGGCAATATTTTCAGAGGTGGAAATATGCTTTGTGTGGACTGACTTACATAAGCCATCAAACCTTCCTTCACAGCAGCACCACTTGTAGTCAGAGTTCTCTTGACAGATTTGACAAAATAAGAAAATTCGCTGCCTGGACTTCCCAGTCCCCTGAACTGAACCTTCTTACTATCCTCACCCTGAATCACCTTTAAATGGAACAAAGACAAAGTAAACATCTCCTTCTTTAGATTTGTCTGTCAAATACTTCATCAAAGAAAAAGAAAAAGTATCACATTTTTATCATCCATTTATCCTTTAAAGAACATTTAGACTGTTTATATTTTTTAATGTTGAGAGCAAAGTATCAATAATTATGTCAAGTGAGTTTCTGTGAAATAATAAATAGATCAATAGATACTGTAGAGCCCAGACCCAAAAGATACATCTACAATAAAAAATACTGTGCCTAAGACTTGGTGGCTATTGGAGAAGAAAGGGAAGCAAAAGAATTAAAAGACCCAGAGGATCAGAAAGTGTGCTGTGAGATTTTAATTCCTAGAAATGATAAGGAAGCTAGATCCATGATACCCCAATGATATGGTTGCCTAAATAAGACCTGAACAATGACAGTATCAATAGACTTGGCCAACTCAGATGCGCATAATCTGACTTATTTCTACGCCTAGAAAAAAAAAAACTTCTAGTGGTTAATGAGCCATTTAATGAATCCTTAATTTGTTACCTAGTACAAAATGGTCAGTTCTGAGACCATATAATCAAAAGCTTCACTAAACTGGCACTAGTTGTATTTATATATTTATATATTTTGGCACACACATAGACACATATAGACAGACAAACACATTTTATTATATAATATATATATAAATTTTATTGTACATCTCAAATTATGTCCATGTGTGTGTGTATGTGTATGTGTGTGTGTGTGAATATAATTTGTGATGTAGTATGGAGCACATAGGATGGGTTTGATGGAAGGGACATTGAAGGGCTTGGAGGCAGGACAGGAAAGAGTGAAATGTTGTAATTTTATTCTAAATTTTAAAATTAACAAAGACAAAAGCCAACAAATAAAATTACCATCAAGAAATAAAAGAGAAAATATTAGGATATTGAGGGGCAAAAGAAACTCTTATGTCCTGTGGTTGGAAATGTGAAAGAACCAGTCACTCTAGAATTTTCATTATGTTCTAAAGCATAAAAACCCAAAAATTCTAGATATTATATAATCCAGCTATAAGACTGCTTGATTTATATCCCAAAGGCTGCAACTCAGCATATCATAGGAATATTTGCATGTCATTGTATTAAAACTGTATTCACTGAAGACTAGCACTCATCTCCTAGGTACCCATCTATGGAAAAATGGAGAAAGAGGCTTGAGGGTCCACACTGCAGTATTGTTAAGCTATGAAGAAGAACCAAAGTATGTCATCTGTGGTAAGATGGAAGAAATCATAAATCATCATGTTAGGCAAATTTAAATGCATTAAGAAATTAATTGTTGAATTAATATATGAAACTACAGAAAAACTGGTAGAAAATTAAAACAAGAACAACTAGCGAATAGGAAGTAGTAGGCATAATAAGGGAAGAAACAATACCAAGCTGTTTTCATTACTGTCGCTCTGTAATAGAGTTTGAAGTCAGGGATGGTAATGCCTCCTGCAGTTCCTTTATTGTATAGGATTGTTTTGGCTATCCTGGGCTTTTTGTTTTCCCATATAAACTTAGTTATTGTTATCTCAAGGTCTGTGAAGAATTTTGTTGGGATTTTGATGGGGATTGCATTGAATCTGTAGATTGCCTTTGGTAGAATTGCCATTTTTACTATATTGATCCTACCAATCCAGGAGCATGGGAGATCCTTCCATTTTCTGGTGTCCTCTTCAATTTCTTTCTTCAAGGTCTTAAAGTTCTTGTCAAATAGATCTTTTACTTCCTTGGTTAGTGTTACCCCAAGATACTTTATGCTATTTGTGGCTATCATGAAAGGTGATGTTTCTCTGATTTCCCTCTCTGTTTCTTTATCCTTTGTGTATAGGAGGGCTACTGATTTTTTTGAGTTGATTTTGTATCCTGCCACATCACTGAAGGTATTTATCAGCTGTAGAAGTTCTTCAGTAGAGTTTTTGGGGTCACTTATGTACACTATCATGTCATCTGCAAATAACGAAAGTTTGACTTCTTCCTTTCCAATTCGAATCCCCAAGATCTCCTTATTCTGTCTTATAGCTATTGCTAGAACTTCAAGCACTATATTAAAGAGATATGGGGAGAGTGGATATTAATCCAGAAACCTATGAACACCTCATATTTGACAAAGAAGCTAAAAGTACACAATGGAAGAATGAAAGCATCTTTAACAAATGGTGCTGGCATAACTGGATGTCAACCTGTAGGAGAATGAAAATAGATCCTTACTTATCTCCATGCACAAAACTCAAATACAAATGGATTAAAGACTTCAATATTAATCCGACCACACTTAACCTGATAGAAGAGAAAGTGGGAAGTAGCCTGCAAAACATGGGCACAGGAGACCACTTCCTATGTAAAACCCCAGTGGCACAGACAATAAGAGCAATAATGAATAAATGGGACCTCCTGAAACTGAGAAACTTCTGTAAAGCAAAGGACACTGTCATTAAGACAAAAAGGCATCCTACTGAATGGGAGAAGATCTTCACTAACCCCACATCAGACAAAGGTCTGATCTCCAAAATACACAAAGGACTCAAGAAACTAGACATTAAAATTCTAAATTACCCAATTAAAAAATGGGGTAAGGATCTGAACCGACAATTCTCAACAGAAGAAATTCGAATGGCCAAAAGATACCTAAGGTCATGCTCAACTTCCTTAGCGATCAGGGAAATGCAAATCAAAACAACTTTGAGATACCATCTTACACCTGTCAGAATGGCTAAAATCAAAAACACCAATGATAGCCTATGCTGGAGAGGATGTGGTGTAACAGGAACACTCATCCATTGCTGGTG
>PVIU01025099.1:5589-24425 GCA_004026605.1 Ondatra zibethicus
GGGGTGGGGGGGCAAGAGTAAAGGCGAGTGCCTGTGTCAGTGTGGCTGCCCCAGGAGCGGAAGGCAGGACGGAAGCGGGAGGGGTGGAGGGAAGGAGAGGGCGGGCTCAGAGGAGGAGGAGGAGGAGGAGGAGGAGGATTCCCTGAGCTACAAAAATCCCGGTTCCGCAGATTGGCCAAGCTGACAAGCGCTGCCAAGACCAGGCCGCGCAAACTGCTGGGAGACGTGCCACTGCCTGCACTTTCGTTGCTGCAACCATCCCTGTCATCTCTTGTCCACGTTTAACTGTCGTCTTCTTCTCTGCTGCCGTTCTGCAACCACCGCAGCATTGACAACAACAGCTAAGTGGCGGATTCTGGCTGGGACTTGGGTTTGGGAGTCCGGGAAGGCGCCAGGCGCGGACAGAACCTCGGAGCCCGCCATCTCTCTCTAGCCATCACTACTGCAATCACCCCCTCCCTGAAGGAGGAGAAAGCACTAGAGAGAGGCACTCTCTGTCTCAGTTCCCAGTCAGTTAGCTTGTTGCTGACAAAATCTGAAGACGGGAGAACGGACATAGTCGCTCAGATCGCGAAAAATTTCTCCGACTGGGTCGACTGTAGTGTCGACTGTTTGCCAGCTTCGTAAGCGAAGGGCAGCTTTGCTTCGGCCACCTAAGCCTTGAGCCATGTCTCCTCCGACCGTGCCTCCTACTGGGGTGGATGGCGTGTCCGCTTACCTGATGAAGAAAAGGCACACTCACAAGAAGCAGCGGCGTAAGCCCACTTTCCTCACTCATAGGAACATCGTTGGCTGCCGCATTCAGCACGGCTGGAAAGAAGGCAACGAGCCAGTGGAGCAATGGAAGGGTACTGTGCTCGAGCAGGTTTCCGTGAAGCCCACTCTCTATATAATTAAATATGATGGCAAAGACAGTGTGTACGGACTAGAACTGCACAGAGACAAGAGAGTTTTAGCTCTGGAAGTTCTTCCTGAGAGAGTTCCTTCTCCTCGCATTGATTCCCGCCTGGCAGATTCCCTGGTTGGGAAAGCAGTGGGACACGTGTTCGAAGGTGAGCACGGCAAGAAAGATGAGTGGAAGGGCATGGTGTTGGCACGAGCTCCCATAATGGACACTTGGTTTTACATCACCTACGAGAAAGATCCGGTCCTCTATATGTACACCTTGCTGGATGACTACAAAGATGGTGACCTGCGTATCATTCCAGATTCCAACTACTACTTCCCTCCAGCAGAACAGGAGCCTGGGGAGGTGCTCGACAGTCTTGTGGGCAAGCAGGTGGAGCACGCCAAAGACGACGGATCCAAGAGAACTGGCATCTTTATCCATCAGGTGGTGGCCAAGCCGTCTGTCTACTTCATCAAGTTTGACGACGATATTCACATTTATGTCTATGGTTTGGTGAAGACCCCATAAGCTTATAGTGAACTGGTGGAACTATTAGAGGTAAAATATTTGATGTTCTCAAAATTATGTGTTTGAGAACAATTTTGAGGTCAAAAGTTCAGGATGGTTGGTAAATCTTATTGTGCCTCTATATCTTATATTGACTATTTCTCAGTTTTGAATCACGTGTATGTTAGTACTTTCGTTATTTGTTTTGTAATTGAAAATTTAAATTGGTTGCTAAGAAAAAAGTTAAAATGTGTTTGAATCCACTGACACAATTCAAAAGTAGATAAACTGTGCAACATGTCTCCAAATCCTCTTTTGATTGTTCCAGATCATTAGTTTGAGAACTTGGCTTTTATCGTAGGATGTTTTCCCTACTTTCAGACAGAAAGTTCGATGTAGCTTTTGTAAGATTCACCAGCGGATGATAGGACCTTCTGATCGATAGTGCAGTCGATCTCCGCCTCTCAGCTTGACACTTCCTCTCACAACTGTGTACACAGTACATACATATTTGCCAAAAGGTATTCATTCTGTTGTTGGTGATCATTTCTTTCCTTTTTGACTTGTATTGCTGTTTTATTGTATTCAGGTGCTTTTATTTCTATGGAAGTGTTACGTAGGCATATATATATATATATAGTTTTAAGAAATATAAAAACTATATATATAGTTTTAAGAAATATTGCAAGGTTGGCATTCACTGGTCTTTAATGTTTGAAAAGCTGACTGGTATAAAGTTCCATGATTTTCCTGATTAGTTTATTTGGTGTTTACCTGACTCAATGAGATTTATTTTTCTACTTGGGATATTTCTCTTTTGTGTTTTGCTAATTCTTATCCTTTGCTCTTTTAGCTGCTCACTTGATATATTTTCATATAAAGTAGTAGGAATGTCTACAATGAAAGTACATTATCATTTGTATTTCATGTGTTAATGAATTTTACATTATATTTTTAATTTTGACTTATTGATAATATTGTTAATTTTATAATTTTTAAAACTTTAAGTAATTTTATAATTTTAAACCATCTCTATCTTTTATGAGTTTTTGGTTTCCTATTTTTTTCAGACAGATATCTCTAAGTCGCACCAATATTCACTTTGTTTTTCTCATAATCTTTATTTTATTTCAGTTTTTATCTATCTGAAATTTATTTTTCCATATAGAAATACATATGATTTAACTACAACTTTTTCACATATTCAATTGTAGAAATTACTTTTTTAAAAAAAAAAGATCACTTTTTTTTTCAATTTTCTGAGTGAAAATGAGTTTTAAACATAGTGGCTGAACATAAGTTTCAAAAACTGGAATAACAAATTCCCTTTCAATAGTTATTTGTTTTTATTCTTCCTTATTATGATTCATCCTCTACATTCATCTATTCACAAGAAAACTCAATGCATTTTATTAATATTTTGAAAAGGGTCTGATAGCTATTAGAATTGCATCAATTTTATGTATTCTTACATACAAGAATAATATTAATAGTTATATTATTCCTTAACATGCAAGAGTTTTGGTTCATTATTGAAATATTTTTTATCATTTTCATTACATTCTTCATATAGATCATTCATATTTAATGGAATTTATTTTTGCAGTTGACAAATTTTGGAATAAATTGAGCATTTTTTCCTCCTTATATGTAACTTTTTATTTTTATCAATAAAGGAAATCTATAGATTTTATATTTTTATCTTTTATCCAATGAATTTATTTAATCCTATAAGTTACATTGGATTCTTTTAGAAACTTTTGAATTTTCTTGATATATACAATAATTTCACATGTAAAGAGAGATCATTTTATTTCTTCTAATGCTTGTAATTATTATCATTACATTAGCTGTATTCTCCACAGCAATGATATGTAATGATGATGGAAGACATGCCTATTCTATTTTAATTTTCATGAAAATAATTTTACTGTTTCATGTTTGACTTTGTTGTTGATTGTTGGTAAGTAGTTATTCATGTATTAAGAAATTTCTTCTATTTCTGTTTTTACATAGCATTACTTTTAGAAATGTCTCCTCTATTTTATCAATGTTTTTTCAATATCCTTTATTAAAATTATGTTTTCCTTTAATTTTTTGATGTATGATTTTATTAGAAAATTAGGTATTTAGTACTAAACCAAACCTGTATTTCTGAAATAAACTCTACCTGGTCATGGTAAAATGATCATTTATTATTTTGCTATATTTTATTTACCAATAATGCACTTAGAATTGGATTTGCCTTTCAAAATGAAGTAGCATTTTTAGGTTATTCTTTTTATTTTTAATCAAACTAACAGACAATTGGTTGTGTCATTTTTTTCTTTCATACCCTGTCTATATGAAGCTTTGTTATTAAAGTGCTGTTAGCTTAAAAAATGACTTGGTGAAGTAGTTTAAATGGCATTAGAAATGTTCTTCAAAAGTTAGGTGGGACTAAGCTGTAAAGCAGTCTAATCCTGGGAACATGGTTGATGATGGGTGAATCTAATGAGTTTCCTGATATTTTCCCAGTAGCAATTGGGTTTTTCAGACTTTTTGGTAATACAGAATATATATTTTTCTGTCATTTACAGAATATATATTCTCTGTCAATTACATATAAAGTTGAATGTTGTTTATATTATAAAATTTGCTGATTATATTTTTTCAGGTGCTTCATGTCCTTGTATATTTAATGTGAATTAGATTTGTCCAGTTAAGAAAATTATCAGCTATAATGATAATATAATTATCTTTGTATTCTTTTATTTACTAGAAAAATAAGACAAAATATAAGAAATTATGAAAGATGTGAAAAACATTTGTTTACCTCCACTTCAAATTAGCAAATATCAATACTTTGTCATGTTTGCTTTAAATGAAGATTTATATTAAAATTAATCAGTGTTAATGGCTAATAAATTCATTTTCTACTACCATACCACCTCCTCTGCAGAAGCAGACACTATCATGTATTTGGTGCTCATGTTTTATATATTTACTGAAAATAAATTATATACAAATAAAACTATAACCAATAATTATAATGGCTTTTGTGTTTTCTAATGATGCCAGCATGAATAGCTAACTTTAATCCAAGTGGAATTTATTCTGGTTTTGTTATAGGGAACCTTTTAAATGTTAATTGCTGTTAACATTTACTATTCCAAACACTGGAGTAAGCCTGATCGTAGTCCTAGAGATTGAATAAAGAAGATATAAATCTCAGTTTCTAACAGAACTTACATTACGTCTCTGAAAAGTCATTTATGTGCCACCCTTCTCAGATTTCTAGACCACACATAGACTTTACACATTTCTTATAAGATTTGGGGGTATTTTATATCATAATAGAAAGAGGGTAACCCTAATTTTTCAAGTTTGGGAGATTTCTGGTTTGGGAAATAGCAGGGGCAAAATAAAAATCTTCCTGTCTTAGACAATAATAAATCCATTTAAACCCTAAGTCATGAACCATGAATTGAATTGGTCTATGGCATTAGACCATAGAGTAAATGAAAAATCTGCTCCTTGCCTATAGGAATTGGGGAAAGATTGTTAAACTGTATAGACAAATGTTGTTCTCTTAAAACATGTATCATTAGGGAGGGCAGATATCTATCAACTGTCCTTTATGCTCCTGAACCTTAGGCCTTACGTTGTCATAGAGTGATTTGAGCATATACCAAGACCTATGATTCATAACTGGGTTTGTGTCTAGCTACAATTCTGATTTAGCAGGGAGAATACAATAGTTACTTATTCAGAAGAATATAGAATAGATCAACGTGCTCAACTATGGCTGTACCCTATAACTTTTGGACTAGAGCTAGATTTTGGACAGGAATCATCTCACATTTTCCATAGTAAAATTTGTCACACCTAATTGCTTGAGTCAGAAGGAGGTTCACTCTACTGGGAAGTGAATACATCTTTCCAAACTTCTATTCTTTGAGATTCTCCTGTGTGAAAGAAACACATTCCTTCCTCCACATATAAATTTAGATCCTATATGCTTACAATGTGATACTGTCATTCTTTCATTCTGAATAATAGTCAGAGAGCAGCCTTTCAATGTTCTAACACTGTTATAGGAGAGGAAGTGGGCAGAAACAAGGTCTTTCATTGCCTCGTACATAAAGCTTACACCCTGGTAAACACCGACAGATTCTCATTCCTCCTGTCTGGAATTAGAATTGGAATGTATTGCTGTCATACATGTCTTACATCGGGGTGTGAAGATAGCTTTGAAGGAAAAGCAAAATAACAGGAAGTAAGGAGAGACAAGGTTGGGTCCTGGAGTGTATTAGTCTGTATAGATAATCAAAGACTATCGTTGGAACAGGCACTTGAATAAAGCAAGGAAACAAACGTTGCTGATATGTTCAGATCAAATAAGTACAGTTAAAGGTTATAGCCAAATATGATCAGACAGAATGTGGAAAAGAGAGTTAGGGGAGATTGTACAGATATAAAGACCCAATCAAAACCTATAAATTCCTACAGTCTCAGACCTCGATGCTTTGAGTCTGACTGACCTAGTAACTTGTGTGGTCTTATACAAATATTTAGGGAGTATAGCTTAGTAGTAGAATATTTGATTGTAAATATTTAGAGCCTAGCTTCTAATGACTTGTGATGTGTCAATGCAAGTGACTAACCTTAGGAAGTACAAATGGTGCTACAATATTTACTACCTAACACAACATTGATTTCCTACTTCCTTTGTAGTTTAATTAACTAAAAGTTTTTCATTTCCTTGTTTCTTTTTTTAAAATCTTTATTACTTTTTCTGGGTGGGTTTTTTGCCTACATGTTTATCTGTGCATCACTTGCATGCCTAGTGACAGATAGAAACCAGAAGAGGATGTTGGATTCCCTAGAACTGGAGTTACAGATGGTTGTGAGTCATCACGTGGGTGATGGTAGCCAAACCCAGGTCCTTTGCAAGCCAATGCTCTTAACTGCTGAGCCATCTCTCCAGCTCTATTTATTTTTATTCTTTAAGAATTTCATGTATTCGTTCAGATATCCTACACCAAGGCTCTGGAGGTTGAGATCAAGAGAAAGCTCAATTACATATTGGGGGAAATTCTCTCTCTGAGAATTCATTTACTGTGTTTCTGCTTCTTCTACATAGAGGATATCCTTTACAAAATTTTTGATATCCGTTCTGGTCTGGTCAATTCTTTTATCCCTGCACCTTTGGTGTATCATTCTCAACACATCTCGTGGCATGGATGGAGACCTGTGCCCAGCAGCAGCTTGTCCAAGAAGAAACCCACACATACTATGAGGAGTCCCTTTGCCCATGTCTCCCTTGTCCTTTCTTCACTCTGATGCTTGCGGTGGCTAACCAATCATCCATGGACAACTGAGAATGTCTGGTTGGGGTGGCTCTCTACCAGTCCACCAGTATGTGACTCTGGACCATCATCGCTTCTCAGTGTACAAACTAAGGAGTTCTTTCCACCCACTGTAAAATGTCTACTTTCTGTTTCTAACTGATGGACTCTGATCAAAACTTATACTTTCATATAAACTGTAGGCAAAAGAAAAAACAGGGCTGCTTGCTATATACTCTCCCAGGAAAAGGGCTTATTTTTCTTCCTTGTAGCGTGGTTGGTGGCACCAGCTTGTCTGAGGTGAATGTGCACATACCGTGAGAATCCTATCTTTCCTTTCTTGTCCTCCCCTTTTCCTGCCCTGGAAACACTGCGCCTTGGGTGGGAGGGCATACAGCATGTGGATGACAGTCCTGTCCATACACTCTCTCCTAGCTATGCTTTTATGCTTTCCTAGGGAGTCCTCTCTCCCCCTTACATTGATCCTAGTCTGTAAAGTTCCCCTTTGCAGTGGGTCTGCCATGACCAACTGGGCAGGCTCATCTCCACAGCGAAATGCATTTCCATCTCTACAGGTTGAGAAAGCCTTTTCTTAAGAAGGCCAAGATTAAGGCACTCTGACAGCAGGGAGGTCTTTTGCCCTAAGGGACCCATTTGGTGTAATGGATCCCAAGTTCTCTATCCCCTATGAATGGCTGCTGGAAGGCATTATCAAAAAATAATCAAAGTTTGATCGTCAGATTCTCAAAAAGAATAGTAATATGTATTTTCCTTGGTAAGAAAATTTGACCTTTGTACCTACTCCAATCAAGAATGTTGGCTGCATCAAATCTACACCCTGCAATTAGAATTCAAAAATAATTCAGAGACATATTCAGAGATTCCTTACATATAAGTTTTCTCATGACCTTGTCACAGAACACTCAGCTGTGAAAAGGATGTCACACATGCCTTAATAGCTCACCTCCTCTAAACTCGGTTCCAGATGACTGTTCCTTTGTGTGCACACAAACCATTGCTCAACTATGGATTCTCTACCACCAGCCACCCTTCTACTTAACAGCTTGGTTCCATCTCCTCCTCCTTGGCCTCTTCTCCTATTGTTGCCTTTCTTTTTTTGCCTTCAGAAGTCTTTTTGGCCTGCAGAAGTCTTTTGAATTTTTCTATTCCTTACCCAGATACACTTTCTCCTCACACATTTACTCTGGTCCTTCATGTGGTGAATTTAGAAAACAATTAGAGACTATTGCTATTTCTCTACGAAAACACCAACTTCTTTCCTAAGAAGCACCATATGAGTACATAGCCCTTTCTCTTGTCCCAAATACAAGCTGAACCAAAGTCAAAACCCATCAACCTTCATTATAGAATTATTAGGACTCATTGAGGCCTTTGACCTAACATGGCAAGACATTTACATTATCATTACTACCTGCTATTTGTATAAGAAGTCCCGTATCTGGTCTTTAGTCTATGCCTGGACAGGCTCAATTGCCATGCCTGAGACAGAGCTCTACTGGTTATATCAGACCACTGACATAAGAAGCAATAAGGGAGCCTCCAACCAAACTCTATAATTAATTACTGAGGGGAACTAATAAGGGCATTTTCAATTCTGTTAACTATAACAAGTTATGGGAGATAACATTGAGAGCTTCTGAAAACTCTACTCTCTTTCAGTTTATGCTAGTTTAAACCACAAATCCTTAGAGTACAGAGGTCCAAGCTATCCTTGTCATAGAGTATATAAGTCAAACAACCCCAGGTATTATACAAAAACTTCAAAACTAGATGAGCCATCTCAGACTCCTTTCCCTACTCTACTAAACACAACTTTTTTTTTCTTTTCTATTTTCTTTTCTTTAAATTTCAAACAATTATTTCCTGCCACTTTTACTTTTTGATGAAAGCAGAGGGAATTTTCTATTATTTTTTCATTTTATTAGCCATAGATTCTTTTCTCATACAATATAATCTGAATACCACTTCCCCTCCCTCTTCCCATTCCTCCCCACCTCTCCTCCCCTCCGGATCACCTTCCTTTCTGTTTCTTATTGGAAAAGAACAGGATTTTAAGAGATAACAAGACATAACAAAATAAAATATAAGAAGATAAAAACAAAAACCATCATATTGAAGTTGGACAAGCCAAGACAATAGAAAAATAACCCCAAAGTAAGACAGAAGAATCAGGGAACCCCTTGCTTGCACATCATTTTCAGAGCAAATGGAAGACAGGAGTGTATGATTGGGAAGCACAGCAGTCTTGAGCAGAAGATGAGTTGTCTATTTAGCCTGTTGATCAGTTTGTCTAATACTATGAGAAATGTTAGAATGTTCCTTTTGGTATATATTGTAATATATAATGTCTATTGATGTTGGAAGTAAGGTGGCTTCTAGTAGGGACAAAAAACATAGGGATATATAAAGAGAAATTTCCATTTCCAGAATGCAGTATGGACATGAGTTACATAGAAAGCATAGACTGAATCTATGCAAGTATCCTCATTCCTGGCCCCAGTCAAAGAACTCAAATGAAGTCAATGAGTTTTGTTTTTTAGAGTGACCATTACTTGTCTACAAGAAGGTCATATTCTATAACTTTTGTTAGGTTTACTACTGCACACTGTGAACGTTTGTGTCCTGCCACCAGAAAACAGCTTCTATATGTGAAGCAGGGGCTTCAGGCTAGTTTAAGAGAGGCATTGCTATAGAGGCATTGCTATAGTCAGACTTTTTATACAAGAGCACTGTAGAGAGGCCTCAGGGTTGGGATCTGGCAGTAAGGTAGTGTGGTGTTTACTGAAAAGGGCTGCTTTTAGGGAGAAATTTAAGGTAAGATAGTATAAATGTGGGCACTGGTCTTAAAGCACTGAGGTGAGACAGTTCAGATAAGCTACTGAGTAAACTACATGGAGAGGTCCTGACATTTTCAGCCAAATAGGAGCTAAAAGTCTGGGTTGGTAGGAATACAAAAGAAAACATTCTTAAGATCTGCCATCACAAACCAGGAGACATTAGAGAGTATCTGTCTAAAGTGGGTATAAGGATTAATAACTTTTGGGTGGATCAGGACCCAAATGTAACATGAGGGCCTGGTTGGTTGTTGGGGTTTCTGTCCAGCCTGGTCCCCCAGCTGTTTAGTTCCAGAGTAAATCACACAGAGTCTACATTGGTTATAAAACTGATTGGCCCATTAACTCAGGCTAAGTATTAGTTTTTATAAGTTATATTAACTCATTATTCTTATCTATGTTAGCCACATGGCTCAGTAGCTTTTTCAGTGGGGCAGGTCACATCCTACTTCTTCGGTGGTCTGGGCAGAAGTCCTGAGATTCCTTCTTCCCAGAATTCTCCTGTTCTCCTTGCCCCGCCTCTACTTCCTGTCTGGTTGACCCGCCTATATTTCCTGCCTGGCCAATCAGTGTTTATTTAAAACATGATTGACAGAATACAGACAATTATCCCACATCACTTCCCCCTCTTTTTTTTTTAAACAAAGGAAAATATCCAGTCCATTTTTGGGGAATGTGGGCGTAGTATTACAGGCTACTTCTCGCTGGTTGGGGGCACTGATAATCTTATGGGGACCTAAAGAAAGTTTAGAATTATGATCAAGTCCTGATTGGAGTATCCTGTGAGTCTTGATCATCTCAGCCAGCAGTCTTGAATCTGTTCTAGATATAGAACTCAGACATCCAGGCCATCTGTTCCTACTGGAGATTTCTCAGGTGGTCTTCCTTGATCAAACCTGAGTTTTCTTAACTCAGAATGAATCCAAAGTTTCTCATTTCCTGTGGAGACAAAAGCAAAATCTCTTCCCCAAAGTAACATATATTTTGACTTCAATTTTGAAGTCAAGGTATTTTCAAAATACCTATCTTGGATTAATTCAGCAGCATTTATAAGCAAATATCTTTTAGCAGCTGTTTCTCCTTCCTCAGCATTCAAACAATTCAAAGAGAGTATAATAGCATACAGTATCAAGATTCTCTGTGTATTTTCCATCTTTATGCGGCTTTATTTTAACCTCTATTTCTTTTATTTTTACTTTTAACTTTTGACTTTTTGAGACAGGTTCTCTGTGTATCTTTGTCCTGGAACTCCCTCTGTAGACCAGGCTATCCTTGAACTCACAGAGATCCACCTGTCTCTGCCTCCCCAGTGCTGGGATTAAAGGTGTGTGCTACCACACCTTGAACTCACAGAGATCTGTCTGCCTCTGCCTCCCGAGCTTTGGGATTAAAGGTATGTGATACCACACCTTGAAGTCACCGAGGTCAATCTACCTCTGCCTCCCAAGTGTTGGGATTAAAGGTGTGTACCACCATACCCAGCTACTCTCTTTCTTTATTTTTTACTTTAAGAACTTTAACCTTTAGCCTGCATATATTTTTAACACACTGTAAACCATTTAGAGGTTTTCTTCGTCTTTGAATCTCTCTTTACCATATATCTCTCTTTTTCTGACCACATGAGTCTTTAATTTACCAAGCAATATGGGTAGGATTAAAAGCCGTGGCTTTGACGGCTGGATCCAGCCCATTTCTTAGCTTTCTAAGATTTCAGCCTCATGGCTGAGGTACCAGCTGTAGTTGTGTTCACTGCCACAACTCTACAGCGTTTCAAGGTCCCTTCCAGCAAGCAAGCTGCAGCAGTGTGTCCATAAACCACAGTCAAATGATCAGTAGTCAAACCGCCTGCCTGAAAGAGTCAGAGTTTGCCCTGGCAGGATGGCCCAGAAAGCCAGGATTTTAAAATGGCGCAGCTTTTTTCCTGCTACAGCTAAAAACCAAACAGCATGCGGTCAGCTTTTATCAACACCATTTAAATGTTTCGTGGCAGGACCTCTTAAAGAGCTGCAGGGTTTTGCAGCTAAAGCTGAGTGAGGAAGACTCTCTTAGATGAGAGTGCTTGCTTGCCTTTAGCAAGCAGAGCAGACCCGAGAAATTGCTGCTACCAAGAAGCCATGCTTTATTTTTTTCTGCCCAAAATTACTTCCCAAGATCTGTCAGGCTTTATGTGGATACAGTTATCCACGTGGGCACCATTCTGTAACATGAGGGCCTGCTCGTTGGGGTTTATGTCCTGTCCCATCCCCCAGCCATATAGTCCCAGAGAAAATCACACAGAGAGTCTCCATAAGTTACAAACTGATTGGCCCATTAGCTCAGGCTTCTTATTAGCTCTTGTAGCATATATTAAATTAGGACCAGAACATAATTTTTGGTCCTCAGGTCATTCATCAGGATTTGTTTTATTTATGTATTGCCAAGATGGATATATTGGAGATTTATATTCTTTCAGTAGCTTAGTAGACAGGAATTTATCAGTGAGAGGTTCTAAGCCTTCCCATGCTTTAGGCTTTAAAGAATATTGAGGTCTTTGTGCAATATTGCTAAGGTCCGTATAAGTAACTATGACAGGCATGGCTGAAAGCATGTGTATGGCAATAAAAGTATCCTAGACTTCATGGGGAGCTTTTTTGGGTGGTATAGAGGACCTTCATGAGAGTACAAAGTATGCTTTGAGGTCTCAGGCAGCTCTAAACCATTAATCATTAGAGGACTTGGTATCAGAAATGGTTTTGGAGTCTCAAAACGCCTTAAAAGTGTCCAAAGTTCAACACAATGTCCCTAATTAAGAGGTAAATGAAGCACTAGGAAGGAAGAGAACAGAATGAGTGAAAGGTGTTTGTCTATCATACAGCATAAAGAGTTGGAAACTGGGCTGGTTAATTTTGCCATCAATACCAGTAGGGGAGATTAAGGACCAGGAGGTCAAACCAAAGAATTAGGTCATAGCTAAATAAGTCTTCCTTGTATTTCTAAGAAATGTAATTTTGATCTCCAGCAAATATAAGGTTAACTATGTAACCTTCAAGACATACCATCTCAAAAAGGACATTGAGATTCTTTCTTCTTGGGTTACTTCACAGGGATGATCACAGTCTGGAGCATGTGTTCGTTTTCACATTTGATATGAGTGTGAGGTCCTCACAAGGAAGGAAATAGGGACACTCTTATTTTCAAATTGTCCCCACTTTGCACATTGTGCATGGCCCTGCTAGAAGCTTGTAACATGATGGCTTTGTGAATTCCTGGTTAAAATGTTCTAGCAAGACAATAAAGCCTGTTACTGAGTATCAGGATAAGTAAAATCCTAACCCTGATTTCCCTTTTCTGGGATCACCTCCTCGCATTATCTTAGATTTGATCTGTCTTTAAACCTTCCCATGGGAGTCAGTAAGATGACTCAGTGGATAAGGGGTGCTTGAGGTCGGGGCTGACAACCCGAGTTCAATTCCCAGAACCCACATGGGAGAAAGAGAGAACCAACTTCTGCAAGCTGTTTTCTGACATCTACATTTGTGACATGGCACACACATACACAAAATAAATAAATGAAAAAAAAAAGAAAACTCACAAGATTTTTTGAAAAAGTCATTCAAAACTGGGTTTCTTTTTTATTTATTTAGTTCTTTGTGAGAGTTCTTTTTTATTTTTATTTTTTTAAAGAACACAAACTGTCTTTTTTCATCATATATACCAACCAAATTCCTACCCCTTCCCTGGTGTAGGAGGTCCTTCTTTCTATGCGTTGCTTTCATTGGTTGAATAAAGAAACTGCCTTGGCCTTTTGATAGGGCAGGACTTAGATAGGCAGAGAAAAGAGAACAGAATGCTGGGAAGAAGACAGAGGGAGACACCGCCATGAGATCGCCAGAGTCAGACATGCTGAATCTTTCCTGGGAAGCCACGATCTCGTAGTAAACACAGATTAATAGAAATGGGTTAGATCAAGATGTGAGAGTTGGCCAAGAAGAGGCTAGATATAATGGGTCAGGCAGTGTTTTAAATGAATACAGTTTCTGTGTAATTATTTCGGGTATAAGCTGGCTGTGAGATCGGGAGCTGGGTAGCAGGACCACAGCCCACCCACTCCTCTCATTACTACACTTCCCCTCCTCCCACTCCCTTCACCTACCTCCATATCCACTCCCCAGAGAGTGACACATTGCTTTGAGGAAGGTCCAAGGCCCTCCCTACTATATCTAGGCTGAGTAAGGTATCCATCCAAAAAGAATAGTTTCCCAAAAAGCCAGTAAAAGCAGTAGGGATAAATCCTGGTGCCACTGCCAGTGGCCCCTCAGTCTGCCCCAGTCATGCAACTGTCAACCACATTCAGAGGGACCAGTTTGGTCCCATGCTGGTTCCTTCCATGTCCTGCTGGTGTTGGTGAGCTCTCAATAGCTCAGGTAGACTGTTTCAGTGGGTGTTCCCATCATGGTCTTGACCTCTTTGCTCACATTCTCACTCCTCCCACTCTTCAACCAGACTTTGAGAGTTCGGTCCAGTGCTCCGATGCAGGTCTCTGCCTCTGTTTCCATCAGTTGCTGAATAAAGGTTCTATGGTGATATTTAAGATATTCATCAGTCTGACTACAGGGCAAGGCCAGCTCGGGCACCCTCTCCTCTATTACCCAGGGTCCCAGATGGGGTCATCCCTATGGTCTCTTGGGAGTTTCTCTAGAGCCAAGTTTCTTGCTAGCTTCACAATGGCTCCCTCAATCAACATATCTCCTTCCTTGTTATCATCCCTGTCCTTGCTCCAGCTCAACCATCCTGCTCCCTGATCCCTCAAATTTTCCTCCCCTCTCCCCTTTTCCGCTCCTCTTTCCCTTCCACGCTCCCTTCTCCCCCCCCCCGACCCTTATGCTCCCAATTTTGTTAGACGATCTTTTCTATTTTGACTTTCCAGGTGGATCTATATATGTTTTTTCTTAGGGTTCACCTTGTTGCTTAGCTTCTCTAGGATCATGAACTATAGGCTCAATGCCCTTTGTTTATAGCTTATGAGTGTGTACATACTATATTCATCTTTTTGGGTCTGGGTTACCTCACTCAGGATAGTGTTTTCTAGTCCCATACATTTTCATGCAAATTTTCAGGACGTCACTGTTTGTTACCACTGAGTAGTACTCTAATGTGTAAATGTGCCACATTTTCTTTATCCATTTTTCGATTGACGGGCATCTAGGTTGCTTCCAAAACTGGGTTTCTTATCCATCCTTTTTTCACACTATTCATAGATTTGATCTTTTTATAGTGTCCCAGATTTCCTAGATGTTTTATGCCTGCAATTTTTTTGATTTAATGTTTTCTTTGGCTGATGTATTCACTTCTACCTGTCTTCAATCCCTGAGGTTCTCTCTTCCATGTTTTGTACTCTGTTTGTGAGGCTTACTTCTAAGGTTTTTCTTTGACTTTCGTAAATTTTCATTTACAGTTTTTATCTCAGTTTTACTTTCTTTAGTGATTCTATTTCTTTGTTCAATTCTACTTTTATTTTGCAAGTTGTTTTCTTTACTTCATCCCACCATTTGTATTTTCACATATTTCAGTACGTATGACTAGAGTCATACCCTCTTTACATTCCTCAAACACATTCATAAGTCTTTGTTTTGTGCTTCAGTAATATTATGTTTCTAAGGACCCGTGCTGGAAAACGGTCACTGGGCTCTGGGGGAGGCATATTGTCTCAGTTGTTAATGTTTGTATTCTTGTGCTGGTGTCTAGGCATCTAGAATTCGGATGATTGAGGTGTTTCTAGGTGTTGCTAAAACAATCCTGAACAACAAAATACTGCTGGAGGTAACGTCATCCCCCAATTTCAGGAGATGTACCATGGTGATATAGTAATAAAAACAACATGATATCATCATAGAAACAGATACACTGGTCAATGGAACTGAAGTGAAGATCCAGACTTCAGTCCACACACCTGTGGAGATCTGATTTCTGATAAAATTAAATCATGAAATACAGACTGGAACAAAGATAATACCTTCATTAAATGGTGCTGATCAAACTGGATGATTGCCTTTTAGAAGAATCCAAATAGATCCATATCTATTGCCCTGTACAAAACTCAATCCAAATGGATCAAGGACCTCAACCTAAGGCCAGATACTCTGAATCTGATAGATGAAAAAGCAGGAATATTCTTGAATTAATTCTTACACAGGAAAATACTTCCCAAATAGGGCATCAATAACACAGGCATTAAGAACAACAAGTAATAAATTGGGGCCTCATGAAACCGAAAAGCTTCTGTGTGGCAAAGAACAGCATCATTCAGACAGTGTCAGGCTACAGACCTCAAAACTCATGCTCAGTGATACACTTCCTCCAACAAGGCCACACCTACTCCAACAAGGCCACGTATCACAATAGTTCCAGTTCCTATGAGTCTATGGGGTCATTTTCATTCAAACTACTACATACAGGCTTATACCCAAAGGACTCTACTACAGAGACACTTGCTCATTCACATTCATTGTTGCTGTACTCATAGCAGTCAGAATTGGAACCACCCTAGATTTCCATCAGTGGATGAATGGATAATGAAATGTGGTACATTTACACAACAGAATATTATTCAGTTGCTAAAATATGAAAATATAGAATTATCAGACAAATTGATGAAGGTAGAAATAATCATCCTGTGTGAGGTAACACAAACCAAAAAATATAAATATCGTATATATTCTCTTATATGTGGATGCTATCTTTTAAGACTTCAATAGGCATGTCATAACCTATATAACAATAGAGGTAGATAGAGAGTAAGGGACTAAGAGGGATGACGGGGTCTCCCAAGGAAGGGGAAATAGAATATATAGTTATGGACAGATAGGTTGTATCCTGGAGCAGGATGATTACACAGTAATGGCAAGGAAGGGTGAGCCAAGGGAGAGATTACAGGGAAGGACAACTAACATTAAAGACCATTAGAGGGGTCATATGGAAACCTAATACTATATTTTAAGGACTTATATAAGCTTATATACTTTTATGAAGGAAATCTAATGGAGTCACCAAGTAACAGATGAGACAATATCTCAACTAGATAGCTTTCATCACTACGTGAAACTTCCAATGTCAGGAATGGGTTACATCTAGTTGAGTCATCGGTTAGAGGAGCCCCATGGAAACAGCCCCCCAAAACTTAGGCAATTGCCAAGGTTATTAGTTGCTCTCCACAAACCGATGATAAGGCCTCATTGATGAAGATGACACTTATACAACTCATTGAATATGGAGAAATAAAGTTGGTGCCAAACTAGAGCCTTCATCCCTACTGTCTAGTGTTTATGGTACTGAAAGGTACTCCTCAAACTACCAGAGGAAAAATGTAAACACCAACCCACCTACAAACCCTTTGATCTATCTACAAGAGTGACCTGCCTGGATGATACTCTGGCGCAATAGTGGGGCAAATGTTATAGGAACAACCAATGATTATCTGATTGGACTTATGGCCCATTCCATGAGACAGAGCCCATGCCTGACACTGCTCAGATGGCTAAGAACCCAAGACTAGGGAGGCCATGGACCTGGGGGAAAACTAGATAGTATTATTCTGCTGAAGGAACATAGCAACAAAATGACTCCTAGTGACATTCTGCTATCCCATAGATAAGTGTCCTCAGTAATCATCAAAGAAGATTCCTCTCGCAGTAAATGAGAACTAACACAGAGACCCATGACTAGACAACGTGCAGAGTGAGACATTGGAACACTCATTCCTAAATAGAATGTCTTCATTAATGCCCTCCCCTCAGGGCTCTAGTAATAATGTAGAAGAGAAGGAAGAAATATTGTAAGAGCCAGAGAGAATTATGACACAAAGGGAACAATAGCACAAGGGAACACCACAAGACTGATGCACATATGAATGTACACACACTGGTATCATTCACAGGGCCTGCACAGGTCTAAGCCAGGTGAAGTTCCAACAGTGAGAGAAGCAGACCTAAGCCCCAGAGATATAAAGGGTATGGAGTTGGGTGTGGGGGGAGGTGAGAAGGATCCGGAAGGAGTTGGGGCAGGAGAAACTGTGACCAAAATATAATCTATATTGTTCAATAAAAATGATAGTGTAAATAAAAAATAAAAAAGAATGTAAAATAAAAACAGAAATGAACAGGGAAACATTACAACACTCATAAAAGAAATATAGTACATTGTAAATATTAAAAACCTGAACCCCATTAAGTTGTAAAATTGAAAACAAATGAATGAATTTGTTGAGTCCCCCAAAATACTGAAGTTAAACCACAAAAAAGATCAACAACATAAACGAATCCATCCTTTTGACTTAAAAATAATCCAGATGGATTCACAGAAGAAATTTTAGCAGTTTTTTAAAAAGTTATGATCAATACTTTGTAAATTATTTTTAAAAACAGAAATTGAATGATCACTCCCAAACTCATTTTATAAAGCCAGTATTACTTTAATTCCAAACCAGAAAAAAATAACAACAAAACAAAACAAAATAGTAGACAAATATCCCTGATGAACACACATGCAGAAATCCTCAGTAAAATGCAAGTAAACCTAACACAGGCAAATATCAATAAGACCATCCACCATTATCAAGTTGACTCTATTTCAGAAATTCAGGGTTAATTAAACATTTATAAATCAAATAATACAGTAAGCCACATAAATAGACTTAAGGACAAAAATCACATGGTCACCCAAATAGATGTAGAAAAAGCCTTTGTCAAAATCCAAAATATTTTCATGATTCATAATTTCATATTTCATGAAGTCCTAGAGAGAGTAGGACTCAAAGAAACATATCTCAACATAATAAAACTTATGTATGTCAAACCCACAGCCAACATCATCCTAAATAGGCCATTACAATCAGGACTGAGATAACACTGTCCAATACCAGTACTGCTTTTCACATACTTCCAGAAATACTACCTGGAGCAAGAGGGCAATAGAAAGAAATGAAAAGGATACAAATAAAAAAATGAGTCAAATTATCCCCACTTGCAGATGATATGATATTAGACATTAGAGACTCTAAAAATTCTACCAGAAAAATTCTAGAAACAAAACAAATTCAGCAAAGTGGCAGGATACAAATTAAATTACAAAAACAGGTAGACTTTTTATATATTAAAACCAACCATTCAAAAAGACTCGGTTCTCAAAAAGTTAATACATGCAGAAGAGATAGGTCCTGGTGTCATTGTTTGTGGGTTCTCCATCTGCCAACTTTCGCCGCCACATTCAGAGAGTCTGGAG